>CABHPQ010175250.1:0-40217 GCA_902168405.1 Peromyscus aztecus | reverse complement strand
AAAAAAAAAAAGGGAGACTGATAACTGTATTGATTGGAAATAGGAACTTGTTTGTTATAAACCCAGGAAGCTACACAAGGACTGCTCTGACAAGATAGGCTCACTGGTGCAATAGTGGCTGTAGCATGAATCTTAACAGTTCTTTATTAATAAAACAAACCTGGAGCCAAGTATTGGGGTGAACACTGGAAGATCAGAGAGACAGAACAAGCCACAGCTAATCTCACCTGGCCAACTTATCAGCTGATCTTGTTTCCTCAGACTGGAAGCCTCTGTGTCCTCATATCCAAATGGCTCTCAGCTGAATTGCTGCTTGAAAGCCTGAAAGCTTAACCAGCCAAATGCTTCTTGTTTCTGGTCTTCATGCCTTATATATCTTTCTGCTTTCTACCACCACTCCCTGGGATTAAAGGTTCGCTTTCTGGGATTAAAGGCATGTGTCACCATGCCTGGCTGTTTCCAATGTGGCCTTGAACTCACAGAGATCCAGAGGGATTTCTGTCTCCGGAATGCTAGGATTAAAGGTGTGAGTGCCACCATTTTCTAGCCTTTGTATCTAGTGGCTGTTCTGTCTCTGACCCCAGATAAGTTTATTAGGGTGTACAATATTTTGGGGAACATAATATCACCACAAGTGGCACAGATGTTTGGGGAGGAACCAACTACTTTCTGGTTGTGTTTATGGGAAGTACCACCAGAAAGACCTCATTCCTACCAGATATTGTCAGGTCGACTGCTGCAGCTAGCTAGGTCATAGGCCCTAGGGGATAAACTATTACTATTATTATTTTAAATAGACATTTCATTAAATGGCTTATAAACATTCACTTTTATGCAAACAGATGAATGCATCTCTCAACCTGAAACAAAGAAGCACCTTCTTGTAATAGGTGTTGATTTTTACAGAAATCTAAAACTTGGCCGGGCGGTGGTGGCGCACGCCTTTAATCCCAGCACTCGGGAGGCAGAGCCAGGGGATCTCTGTGATTCGAGGCCAGCCTGGTCTACCAAGTGAGTTCCAGGAAAGGCACAAAGCTACACAGAGAAACCCTGTCTCAAAAAACAAAACAAAAAAAAAAAAGAAATCTAAAACTTGCAAAAATGAGAGATAGCACTGTTCAGCCATAGGTAGAAAGGTGTATCATATCCTCCACCCCTGAAGTTCACAGAACATCACAAAAGAGGGGGCAGAAAGATTTTATGAGCCAGAGGTTGTTGTTGTGTAACATGAATTGCTAAACGGTCTTATTAATAAAAAAAAAAAAAGAGCCAGATATTGGGGTGAAAGCTGAGAGAACAGAGGAATAGCATAAGCTGCAGCCAACCTCACCTTACCAACTCCTCAGCCTCCAGAAAGAGCTACTTCCTCTATACCCATGCCTGTGTACCTTTCTGTGCCATGCCATCTTACTTCCTCTCTCCGCCCAACTACACTTCCTGTTTCTACCCAGCTCTATCACTTCTTGTCTTTCTGTACAGACTTCCATACTTCTTTGGTTAAATAGTGCTGGGATTAAAGGCATGTGCCACTATGCCTGGCTCTGTTCCCAGTGTGGCCTTGAACTCACAGAGATCCAGCTGGATCTTATCCCCAAATAAGCTTTATTGGGTTACACATATAAAATATAACCACGTTGTTGACTTTAGTGAAGTGGTGTTTTTTGGACATGACATTACCATTACACATGAACTCAAAGTCCCTCTGACTGAACACATAAGCCTTGTTAAAGAGTAAGTCAGGTAAATTCCAGCATAATTAGAGGAGGGAATCAAGAACTCCCACCACTAACCGATGACCTACTCCTCTTTTATGGCTTCTGGGGAAAGGAGAGGCAGTTTTATTCAGGGATATGACCCTGAAAGACTTCCTATGTGTTCACAGATAGCCCTCACCCATGAATATACAGGCTGCATTAAGTGGACTTCTCCAGTTTAAAGAACACATGAAGTTGAGAGTAAAAGGTGGCATAGGAGAGACAGGAGGACTTGGAGAGGAAGGAAGAGGGTGTGGATTTTACTGAATCACATTATTTGTGAGTATAAAAATTCTCAATCAATAAAAATATAAAATAGTTCTGGCTTCAATATAGAGGTTGTAAAAGACAAGACAGAATCCTGAGGATTCTCTATTTTCTTTTACTACATACTTATGACTACCATAATACTTTGTAACTTCTAACTTGTTACAATGTATTTTCGAAGTTTCTCCTTTATTATAAAATGCAATATTGTCTCAGCAAAGATAGATAAACAAATAAATACACTAAGAGGATTTTTCTCTCTTCCTGGTCCATCTTCAATGTTTTCATCTGTGCTGTAATAGAAGGCATAGTGACATGATGCATTACTCTTTTACTCTCAGGTCTATCTACCCTTTTGTCCTGATAGACCAGCTGGTAATTTAAAAATCAGCCATCGGTTAGAGAAAGTAAAACCTCAGACTAAAGATACAAGTGACAACTATTTCAAACTTAGTGTTGAATAATTGTTCACAAATATTTTTAAAGGCTTATACATTTTGGCATAGAGATTTCTTTCTGGGCTTATAAACACAATTCTACTATTTATCCTGCCAAATATTTGAAAGATAGACTGGAAAACAAAACGAAAAGGAGCCATCCTGAGAGGAAATCAAGCATTCACATATAGCCAAGCAAAGAGGAAAAACAAAACAAAACAAAACAGTCAAACCAATTGGTCCAGTTGGTTAATGGTCATTTTAATGAGAGATCTGGATGGCTGCACTATTAGCTTGGGGCACACAATTTAATATACTTTGGAGTGAACTTTCTCAGTCATACTGTTTAATTCTAGCACACTACAATTTACTCAAGAAGACTGTATCCTTTGTCCCATATAATTGACTCTGACATTATTACATTTACATATCAGTGATAACTTCTCGTCATTGTATTAATATGAGCAATGATTATATATGGTTAGGCATATATATATATATATATATATAAAATGCTATAGAGAGCACAGACAAGATGGAGTAAAGCTTCTTAAAGGTAGTTATCTACATCTTTCAAAGTTGATCTGAGTTAATTTATCAGTAGGAGTACAGATGACTCAATTTACATAACACAATAAATTATTAGTTGAATTACTAGAATATGCATTAGTATTATTTTAGGTTTTAAAAAATATTCAGTCTCATTATGTAATGTGGAAAGTGTTATATGCAATCACAGAGAACCCAGGGTCAGAATGAAATTCCACACTTTTGAGAACTTTCAAATCTTCTAGTTGAGTTTCAATATGAAACTTAATCAGAATATATTAGAATATAATTATGTAGCAATCCTTTATCCAGAAAGTTCAAATGCAAATAATGCTTCTTTTCTAAGTATTGAGATTGGTTAGGCAAAGGAGTTGCAATTTAATAGAGTATTATGTTCTGACTAATTTATTCAAATTCATGTAATTATTATCTAACTAATTAGCTGGAAACATGACTATTTCTATTATGCATTAACTGTAAAAATTCTTCCCAGAATAAAGGAATCCAAGTGAAAAATAAATGATGTAAAGTCTCTATAGAAATGCTGATAAATGATGATAATAGCTACCAGTGGAATAATAGTCACTCATTTGAAATATTTTTGGTTTAGCCAAAGAAAGAAAATAGAAATAGACAGATTTCCACACTGATTACTTATTTAGAAGATACTTGGTTGATTAGAGGAGGCAAAGAAGAAAATGTATCATTTTGTGATTATTTTGTGTTTATTCTCCTAGAAATCATCAAAAGCCTTTGTCTTTCAATATTGAGGGATGAGTATTGTCTACAAATTAAAACTTTTAGACTTGCATTACACTTTGAATTACTGCTTTTATTTCTAAATACATGCCAATAGTAATGAAGATGAAAAATTCATTGTTTAAAGATAAGAGTTGGTATCATGAGGAGAGCTATCAATCACTACGTATTCATTAAACATATTTGGCATTGCAAGAGAAAGGGAGGAGGAGATGATCTTTAACATTATTTTCTTTCAGTATGAAATGAGTTCATAGAAATACATTTATATGGGAAATTTTCTTTCCATTTTGGAAGACTAAATCTTAAAAAGGTTTCTATTGCCATATTTTAAAATTGTGGAAAGAGCTGGTTATTTTACATGTGCACAGAACCTCCTGTAGCTTTTACCACAAGCAGGTAAAATCATTAGCCCATCTTCCCAGACTTGCTGAAAAGAGGCAAACGCCTGAGACTTATGAGGAGCAAGTGCGGCCATTCTCTTCCCCTGGACTCAAATATTGCCTAGCTTACAATCTTGCTATAATCCCCTTCCTTGCTCTATGCCTATTCTACACACCATAAATGAAATACAACCTAGCAGTGGAATTTTCTAGTCTGTCTTTTGTCCTTTAGCCCTCTGCTTTAGAGAGAAGTAGTTCTCCGGCGAGTGTATAGCTTGCCCTGTTAGGAGAATATATAGCCCATTACCTGGCTTTCATATGACTTTCTACTATTTCAGTCTCAGAACAAAATCTCTGGGGCTGGAGAGACGGATTATTGTATAAGAGCACTCATTGCTCTTGTGGATGACCCAAGTACAGTTCATAGCACCCATGCTGGGTGGCTTATGACCAGGTTTAAGTCCTGTTCTAGAGGCTCCAACACCTCCTTCTGGACTCCAGGGCCACCGACATACACAGGGCTTACAGTCACAGAGGCTGATACTTTAACATAACAAAATAATAAGTTTTTTTAAAAGCAACGACATGCATAATAGAGTAAAATTACTGATCTTGTAATAGAAATCATAGAAGTTAATGTTTTCTATTTTGCATTTAGAGGCAAATTTTCTTCTATATATTGAGGGTAATTCCTTTTAGAATTCATTAATTTGTGAACACTGAATTACAGCTAAGCCTGAAGTACCTCTGCTATTCATCATGTTGCAGGTGAGAAATTTAAATGCCACAGAGGCAAGTTTTTAAATTCTTAAGTAGATAACGGTTACACTAATGTTAGATTCGGTTTGAAAATGAAATCTCCAGCTTTGCAGACATTTTCGTTCCTTTTAAAAAAAAATGGCCGTTTTAGGAAATCTATAAATTCATCTAAGCTCGAGCTACTAATTCAAAGCCTAAGAATAATTACCAGTGGCTTTCCACATGTATCTTCCTGTCGAATCTGCACAGGCGAGGGATGGATATCAACAGTGCACCCCACCACCTGGGAACACCTTTTCTTTAGTGAGGTCTAAGTTGCTCCCTCACTGATGGAGGTTTGACAGCATGCACAGTCAGATGTAATCTTGCCTAACTTTGCTGTGCATCCATCCTGTCTCCCAACGCAGTCCTCACCTCACCTGGGCTCCCCTTTCACCAGTTCATTATGGAAGCCAGTAGGCTCTTACCCTGTCATTTATCACCTCCTAGAGACAAGCCTGGGGGAATTCATTTTTACTCAGTATCATTTCATTTTTCTGAAGCTATGTTCCGGTGTTCTACTGTGAGCTGTTTTTAAGGTTTGGATGATATATTAATAATGTTATTCTTTTTTTTTTCTGTAATGAGGTGTAACAAAGAAATAGACATAGTTCCTACATAACAGAAAATATTAGTTAGGAGAGCTGACTTCCATTCTGAAAACTTTCCTTTTGTTTTGGAAATTGATGCCAAATTTCTCCTAGGTCATCCTTGGCTCACCTGATGCTAACTAGCTTCAGTAATATAATCACTTTCCCTTTGTGTTTTGTGAATCTGCTTGTATCATTGCTCACAATTTGACTTGTTCCCAAGAAGGAGCACTAATATACAAAACAAAGGTAAGTATGCCTGTTTAAGTGCGGGTTCAGCTTCTTATGTTTAGTAATCAACTATTATGAGGAAGGACATGATTGATTATGTCTTTTTTTATTTATTTTGTGCATATGTTGTGAGTACATTCACACCACAGTGCACCAGTTGTGGGTCAGAGGACAACTTGGAGGAGCTGGTTCTTTCTTTCCCATTGTGGATCCTTGGCATTGAAAACTGATCATCATTCCTGGCAATAGATGGGTTTACCTGCTGGCTCATATCATTAGCATGACATAGGACATTTAATGACTATTTTAAATAATTTTATTCATGTGCTCCATTGTTTCAAAGTTTCTTGAAATTCTAGTGAGTATGACTATTACTATGTAAAATTCATTTCTCCCAAATTATAACAGACATATACAGAGAGATAAATGAAAGTAGTTAAATACTACAGAAGTAATTATGAAGTGATAGTTAAGTATGAATAGGGCTAAAGATATGTAATTAAGAATTACAGAGTATGGGTTCAGCCTGTGTCTCTCACACTTGGTATGATAATTGCAGTCTTTTTATAGAACAATTATTTCTTACTATATAATATAGAGTGCTTCAAGTAACAAAACAGGGGAAATAGTTTTCACTATTGTTTTTAGAAAGGATATATTTATTCTTTCATGTAGTTAAATCTGCTGGAAAGATGGATCATGCACAGAAGATTTTGGAAGAAACGGTGCAATGAATGACAGCCAGAACAGTTTAAAAACAAAGGGAAGACATGCACGTTTTTAAAAACATAGAAGACACGTTTTCCTAACTCTCCCCTTTAAGTACTAAGTGATACAAGAAGCTCCAGAGTTATATATGAAGTACCCATAGGAAGGAAATGGGAAGTGATGAGAACATGACACATCCTACAGACTCCAGGATCATAATTGCATGATAGTTATCAATTCTTTAAGTTTTAAGTTATAAAATTAAAATTCTTGTGCTCAAGATACAGTTGAGCACTGAGGAGTTTTCTGCTCTTTCAGGGGACCTGAGTTTGATGAACCCTAGCTCCCACTTCCAGTGGCTTGCAACCATATGTATGTCTGGTTCCTCAGGATCTTAGTCTGGTCTCAACAGGCATCCCATATACAAGACACATATGCACACAGAGATAAACACTCGTACACAGAAAAAAAAAAGAAAAAAATTAAAAATCAAGCAAAAATGCAGACTGTGTTCGAGAAATCAATATTCCATGAATAGGCAAAGACCATAGAAGTTCCCTTCCATCTTTCCTTTCTACCCAAATGATCAGACAATGTTCCTAATCATCAGTATAAAAATGTTTTTTAACATTATGTATGCAATTCCAGAACAACACCACAGTGAGAAACAACGGATGATGAAAATTAATAAGAAGAAATAAAGCCTGCAGTTCAGTTGCGATCCCCTGCTTACCCTGGGCAAAGATTAAATAACAGCTCAGATCCCAGAGATCTAGACTCCATGAATTATTCTTCTGCAACAAGAATCTCCAGTCTTTCAATGCCAGAGATAATCTATGTGGATATGTGAGTTGACCTTTATAGGAGATGAAAAGGTAAATCCAGACCACAGGTTCAATGAAACCTAAGCACTGGAGCTTTCTTGCCTTCCACATAGTCATGGTATTAGAGGAGGACAAGCAAGGGTCAGCCTTTTCACTACTCTATCAAGAAGCCTTGATAGAATGAAAATGAGGCATACCTTGTTCAGGGTGAGAATGCTCAGGTTTAGTGAAGACCCCAAACTACCATTCACACCCAACAATAACAATGCCCAAATTCTACTAGGGTATCAATAGAAACTGAATGGGAGACTCGATATTTTTTCATCCTATTTTGAACCTAATACAACATTCTACCTCTCTTCTGAGTTTCAGTCAGAAAAGGCTCACTATAAAAGAAAAAGGAGAAAATAATCAGACACACACATCATAATAACCCCAATGTTCTTTATATAGAAAAATTAGCTTATTAATGAATGAGAAAAGACCATCTATAGAACTAAACACTTCAATAAGACTAAATCAAATTACTTGAGAAGAATTAAAGCATGGTCATTGAGAAGTGTCAATAAAAATTACCAAAAAAAAATTTTTAAAAAGGAAAAAAATTAAGTGAGCTGAGAAAGATAAAATATGCAGAAGAGATAATGGATATTTCATAATATGAAAATCATTAAATGGGTCAACAGCTTCATAAATTAGAAAACACTTATTCTAATTTCAGAGAGGAAATAGACTGGGTTTAATGGCATGCATGGGGTCTTAGGGATTTGTAACTGATGATGAAATAACAAAATAGAAAGATTCAGAGTAATGAGAAATTGAAGATTAAATATATTTGTTTTCTTTGTTTAATTTGGCATGCAAGAAGAAGCTAAGAAACCAGAAAGGGGCCTTCCTGAGGAGGGAGTACATTAAGGCAGAGTGAGCATTAAATTAAAGATAAAATAAATGAAAGGGCAGTGTTGGAATGCTGGAAATATAAATAAAGGCTTATGCAAGGAGAAATATGGAGGATGTTATAAGGGAGAGAAGAGGATTGACCCAGCAGAAAGGTATACAGAAAACGATAATGGAATCCTACTATCTCACAACTCAATAGAAATATGATTAAGAGTAAAAGGAATACATGTTCTATAAAAACATAAATAAATAAAAAGAAAAGAGAAAAACAAAAGAAAATACTGAGGATTAAAGGATTAGGTAGAGGTTTTTAGAGGGGAGAGGAGGACAAAGAAATGTCTCAGTAGACCAAAACCAAAGATGCTTTCTATGTAGCACGCCAGATTTCTACATGCTAGACTAAATACCAAAGAATTTTTCTTACTAGAAAGGCTATTTTTTTTCTACAAATGTACTCATAAAATATTGTAATCTAGGTGTGGTGGTTTGAATAGGAATGACTCCAAAAATTCAAGTTTCTGAAAGCTTGGCATACAGGGAATGGAACTGTTAGGAGATGTGGCCTTGTGGATATAGGTGTGACCTTGCTGGAGGAGGACTTTGAGGTCATAGAAGCTCAAGCTGGTGCACTTTCTCCTGCCTGCCTATCCAGATACAGAACTCTGAAGTCTCCTCCAGCACCATGTCTGTCTGCATTGCTGCCATGCTTCTTCCCTCTATGATTATGATGGACTAAACCTCTGAAACCACAAAACAGCCCCAACTAATATTTTCCTTTATATGAGATGTAATGGTTATGATTTCTTTTCACAGCAAAGAAACCCTAACTAAGACACTAGGGTCAGGAAGAAGTGACTAAGGAGCTTATATGTAAGCATGATGACCTGAGTTCAGACTCTCAGAACATATGTGAAGCCTCGTAAGTATCTGGAGTCATCCTACTGCTCCTACACCCAGATGAGAGATAGAGGCAGGAGAATCCTTGGAAGCTCACAGAACAGTTAACCCAACAGTAAACAACAGCTATTGTCTCCAGTATGGTAGAAGGTAAGAACTCACACATGAAATTTTTCTATGTCCTCTACACATGTATTGTGTCCTGCATGTACCTATATTCACACACATAAACGTGCATACACATACATAGACACACAACAGAGATAATATTCTGAAACTCAGATAATTTTACCTGTATCAAAAGATTTCTTTTCCATTAATTTTGAGCCAAATTTTATGCTTGAGAACATATCTTTGAATCTTACTATGGAATCATGGTGGTAACTAATATCTTTATAAATGGCCTTAAGACCTGATAAACTAAAGAATCAAAAAAAAAAACATACCTGCTACTGGAAATCCAGTCAACTGCTGCTCAGGATTCATGAAGTCATGTCTCTTAGGGAAGAACCTAACTCTACTTGAATAAAGCAGCATAATCCTTAACTACCTTCTAAATCTTTGTCCCTCTAGCCACAGATAAGTCCTTACCCCTCATCAAGGGAACTTCTTTGAAACAGTTGGAGTCTATGACAGAAAACCACAACCAATCAAAATACATAGTTGTGGAGCATAGACCCAATGGATATGTCTGCAAAACATGCCTGCCCCAATGGACAGGGAACATTGCAGAAGAGGGGGTAGAAAGATTGTAAGAGCCAGAAGGTCAAAGAGTTTGCTGTGAGATTGTGTCTCATAGTAATGTGAGGAGCCACATACATGAAGTCTCACCCACATGACTGCCCAAACATGAGCTGAACAATAACAACAATGGGCATGCTGAAGAGGACGGTGGGAAAGCCCTCAAGGCTTCAACCCTACATAAAAAAATACAGGCAACTAAGACATGCTGAGAGATGGATAAATAGTCTTCTCCACAGAAGAACACATCTCTTGGTTATCCAATACCAAATGGTGAGCCCTGAAAACAAACATATGAGTAATATAGAAATATGTGTAAACATATGTGTGTGCATGCTTGTGTGTATGTAATAATAATTAAAAAGAGAGACTATGAATTTGAAAGAGAACAAGGAGAGGTATATGGGGAGATTTGGAGGAAGAAAAAGAAGTCAGAAATAATGTAATTATATTATGCTCTCAAAGATATAATAAGATTGTTAACTATTAAAATACTTTTGGAAACCTAGTAGTTAGTAAGCTAATTTAAAAAATATAACTTAGCTAATTAAAAAAAAAAGACCTCAAATAGAACTACCTCTCATAACTAGACAATGTTGCTCTCAAAAAAATACGATTTAGTAAAAATCATAATTTAAGTCATGGGATACCTACCTAGCAGTTATTGTTCAGTGAGGCCCCAGGGATATTCAAAACAACACAGGCTTTTGACTTTGTCTGCAGTTACCCACCTTAACTATATAGTAAGACCCTGTTGCTGAAGTCACCACACACTTTGGCTAGAAGACTTAGAGAAATCAATCTCAAGGTGATCAGAAACTTCTTCCTCATTGCTTGGCTTTCGCAGGGCTAGTAGACTGACGATCTTCTTCTGCTGAACCTGGGATACTACTCTAATAATGACCTGTCAGTTAGGCTCTCCTAATTCCTCATCAAAAAGTAGAGAGAATTCAAGATTAGATTGATTATCAAATCTTCATCCCATGCTTTAGGGTCATTTTCGGGCAACGGAAGACACATATCCAAAGGGAGGTTCCAGTCCCCTGCATGCTTATTAGCAGTGCTGTCTAATGGTAAAAATATCCTTCTTTGCCTCCTTTATCATTTTTGAAAGTTTGATCGCCCAGTTTATATTTGTTCAAGGAACTAGCCATCTCTTCATCATGATTAAGAGCCTCCTGGTCTTCCATAAGCATATTAATAATGTGTTTGAATCAAGGCTCAAGTGATCAAAAAGTGAGTGAGGATATTTTCCCCTTAGTCGTTGTTTAATGACTCTTTAATATTCTTTCAGACGATGCCCTATACTTGTGCTCCTCCTTTCTTGAAAAAATGATGCAGGAGCTCATCATAAGGCAAAGCCTACCCTGGTTTTGCCCCCCATGGTGCTCATTCACCTCCTTTTGTGGGGGTCCCCATGCTTATCTCATCACAGACTTCAGGTCCCTGTTCTGGCGCCACTTGCTGCTGCTCTTGGTGTTGGTGTGAACCCGAGAGAACAGAACCTAAAAAGGAGGCAGACTCAAGTCTCATGCAATATCCAATTTAATTCAGAGCATTAGATAATTTATATTCTGAGATTTAAGTAGAATCACATAAGTAAGGTGTTCAATCACAAGGACAAGCCACACATGGCAAAAAAAAAAAAAAAAAAACATGTTTTTCAATAGAGGCATATGAATAACAACAGCTGAGGTAAACTCACTCCTATCCACTACACCTGGGAGGGGCATGAAAACACATTGAAAGAATAATTCTGTGTTTTGAAGAAGCTTGTTTTCTTACAAGAACTCAGAATTCTCACAGGACTCTGTAGCATGAATCTTAAAGAGTCTTATTAATAAAATCAAACCTGAGCCAAGTATTGGGGTGAACACTGGAAGGTCAGAGAGACAGAATAAGCCACAGCTACCTCACCTCGCAGGATCCTCAGCTGGTCTTGTTTCCTCAGACTGGAAGCTTCTGAGTCCTCATCCAGAATGGGTCTCAGCTGAACTGCTGCTAGAAGCCTGAAAGCTTAACCAGGCCAAATGCTTAACCAGGCCAAATGCCTCTAGTTTCTGGTCCTCATGCCTTATAAACCTTTCTTCTTTCTACCACCACTCCCTGGGATTAAAGGCTCGCTTTCTGGGATTAAAGGTGTGAGTCGCCATGCCTGGCCATTTCCAATGTGGCCTTGAACTCACAGAGATCCAGAGGGATTTCTGTCTCTGGAATGCTAGGATTAAAGGCGTGTGCTACCACTGCCTAACCTCTGTTTAATATTGTGGCTGTTCTGTTCTCTGACCCCAGATAAGTTTATTAAGGTACACAATATTTTGGGGAGCACAATACCACCACAGGACTCCATTCTTGGATTGTGTTCTGACACCAGACAAGAAATGGAATGGGCATGGGAGAGTGCACAAAGCTTAGCGATTATAACGGCAACATGCTACCCAAACCCATGCTTCCTAATGGTCATACAGAAACAGTACTTGGGACCCTGGGCTCACCTTTCGCCAGAGATACTAGTCCCATTCACTGATTTCTCTTCCAGGGCTATAGTCCTGTGCTCTGGCTCCAGGAGTAAAATTATCTGTTATCTTGTGCGTTATTTAACAGAAAGTCAAGTGATGTGAATGAAAGCAGTATTTCCACACTGCAAATGAACTAATACAGGCTAACGCTGGTGGGCAAAATGTAATTGCAAGGATAGCCACTAAAAAGCTTAACAAAAAGGTACACTAGGGGGTGAGAAGGTTGCTCCATCTATAAAGTACTAGTCACTAGTGGTAAAGGTACTAGGTAGACACCAGCTTTACTCCTCCTTGCTTAATGAGTTGTACAGGTGATGTTTTCAATGACAGGGCAAAACCATCAGTTTGTAGAGAGCAACCAATAGTCTGGGTTATTTAGGGGTTCCCATGGGACCCATCTAATCAAACTACTTGATTAGACGTAACCCATTGCAGAAATTGGAATCTTCACTTGATGATCAGGGATGTCTAGTTTTGGCTCTGTCTTCCAGTTATTTTATGCTTCTATTTAGATCACCTTCGTATGTATGAAGCTTCTACTGTGTTAGGTTTCCATACATCCCACGAACGGCCCTTCTTTCTTACTGTGACCCCACACTCCCTCCTGCACGCCTGTCTTCCTTGCCATCCCCCATTTGATTCTCCCATTCTAGCCCCCCTCTTTCTTCCATAACTATCTGTTATATTTCCCCCTTCTTAGAGTTATTCAATCCTCCCTCCTAATCTTACGCTCTACCTAAACTCTGTGTCATATGGACTGCACACTTCTTACCAAAGACCTAGCAGCTAATATTCACATACAAGCAAAAGCACACCATATTTATCTTTTGTGGTCTGGGTTACCTCACTCAGGATGACTTTTTTTTTTTCTGAGTTCCATCCATTTACCTACAAATTTCATAATTTCAATAGTTGACCACTATTTGATTGTGTATGTGTACCATATTTTCTTTAGCCATTCATCCACTGACAGACCTCTAGGTAATCTCCAATTTCTGGCTGTTATGAATAATGCAGCAATGAATATGGCTGAACAAATGTCTCTGTGGTAAAATGAAGGGTGCATTGGGTATATGCCCAAGAGTGGTATAGCTGCATCTTGAGGTTGATCTATATGCAGCTTCCTGAGGAATCACTACACTGATTTGCCTACTTAATGTACACGTTTGCATTCTCAGCAGCAATGAATGAGTGTTACTCTGCATCAGTGCTAGGATGAATTGTCACTTGCATTTTTAATCTTAGACATTCTGATGGTATAAGATAAAATCTCAAAGTAGTTTTGACTTGCATTTCCCTGATGACTAAGGATGTTGAACATTTCCTTAAGTGCTTCTTGGCCATTTAACTATCCATTTTTGAGAAACCTCTGTTTAGGTCTGTACCTCATTTTAATTTGGTTATTTGTTTTCTTCATGTCAGTTGTTTTAATTTCATTATATATTATATATATTAGCCCTCTATCAGATTTGGGCAGTTAATAAAAATCTTTTCCCCCTCTGCAGACTACCATTTTGTCTTATTGATGGTGTCCTTTGCCTTACAGAAGCTTTTCAGTTTCATGAACTCTTGTTTATTAATTGTTGATCTTAGTGTCTGCCCTACTGGTATCCTATTCAGGAAGTTGTCTCCTGTGCCAATGCATTTAAGGCTATTTCCAACTTTCTCTACTATCATGTGCAGTGTATCTGAATTTATTATAAGGTCTTTGATATATTTGGAGTTAAGTTTTTTTTTGGTTTTTTTTTTTTTTTGGTTTTTCGAGACAGGGTTTCTCTGTGTAGCTTTGCGCCTCTCCTGGGACTCACTTGGTAGCCCAGGCTGGCCTCGAACTCACAGAGATCCGCCTGGCTCTGCCTCCCAAGTGCTGGGATTAAAGGCGTGCGCCACCAACGCCCGGCTTGGAGTTAAGTTTTGTACATGGTGATATCTATGGATCTATTTGCATTCTTCTCCGTGCAGTCCATCCAATTTGACCAGCACCATGGGTTAAAAATCATGTTTTGAAAATGCTGTCTCTAATAAAGTGTGTATTTATGGCTACTTTAACAATAATCAAATGTCTATAGGTATATGCATTTGTGTAAGGGTCTTCAATTCAATTCCATTGATCAGCATGTTAGTTTTTATGTCAATACCATGCTCTTCTTATTACTATAGCTCTGTTTTACACCTTGAAATCAGGGACAGTGTTCTAGCAGTTCTTTTATTATTCAGGAGTATTTTATTTATCCTGGTGAATTGTTCCTGTTTTTCTTTGGTTTGTTTGTTTATTTTGTTTTGTTTTGTTGTGTATGAGTGTGTGTATTTGTGTCTGTCTGTGTGTGTCTATATGTGTGTTTACATTAGAAGCTGAGAATCATCCTTTCAAGTTCTGAAAATATTTGTATTGAAATTTTGATGAGGATTGCATTGAATCTATATATTATTTTTGCTAGGATACTCATTTTTTCTATATTAATTCTACCTATCCATGAACATGGGAGATATTTCCATCTTCTGATATCTTTCTTCAGTGAATTGCTTTTTTTTAATACAAGTCTTTCATATGCTTGGTTAGAGTCACCCCAAATAGTTGCTGTTTGTTTGGTTTGGTTTGGTTATTGTGAAATGTCTTATTTCCCTGATTTCTTTCTTAGTCTGTTTGACATTTTTATATAGTAAGGCTAACAGTTTTTGTGTATTAATTTTGTTCCTGCAAAAGGATATACTTGTTCATGCTAAACCACCTTTCCAAATCCTTGTCCTTTATGAAAGGTCAACGAAAAACCATGGCATCCTAGCATATGTATGTATCACATGTATTTCATTTTTGTCTTGAAGATTAAATACTATAGTGAATGTGGAAGGCTGTCTATAAAGAAGGAAATATTTATATATGTGAGTCATTATACAGAGTGATTATTATTCAGAAACAGAATTAGTAAATCATTTAAAATTTTATTAGAAGTAATATAATCAGACTTCTTAATAGATGTTTTCATTATTGAACTTCATTTAAAAATATTGCCTTTCATTAAATACCAGAAACTACTCACTGCCAAAATACTAAGTAAAATACAATGATTCTTAGTTTTTAATGCCAACAGAATGTAATATTATTTCTTAGATCTTGAAAAATGGTATTTGTCACTCCCCATTACCTATTTTGAAGGGCATATACATTAAAGGATGAATATAAATTGTACCACTCTGTTCTTTTCTACATATTTCATGAATTAATCAGTTGAACTGAGACGTGTTTGTGCCGATCACAACACTGAATACTTAAAAATTCATAGCTGCATGCTGGCTTTTTGAAAGACAGTCATAATTTAGTGTTACACTTGAATAAATTACACACTATTCAAGAAATGTTGTTTATCATTTTAAAAATTAGGCAACTAATTCTCCCTCGGGAGGAAAAAGTTGATTTTCTGTTTACTGAAGTTAATTAAAGTGCAAAGTTGTAATCTTCTCCCTCTTTGAGACAGGAAGTTATTTTAATTTTGAGTGTATATTAGTCATTCCAGTACAATGTGCATAATATTTTGTCTTTTATTAGTCAGCATTTCAGTATAAGAACTTGCCTAGACTCCAATGTTATTTGCTTTACTTTGTATTCCTAATGATAAAGAGTGAAAAACATACAGTACATTCAACACACACCACTTAATATTACAAACATTTAACTATTATTTAGAGTCATGTTTGAGTTCAGTGAATATCTTTTTTTTTTCTGCAGAATAGGACAGTGACTTAACCTTAGTGTATTCTAATATCCTTTATCATATTGAAAGGCTAATTAGGAAAAGTATTCGATGAGCTTTAAGAGACATTTGAAAATAATTTATGATCATTTCTGCCTGAAATAGTAATAAGATAATTGTAGTAAGATATGATAGTGAACACAAGCCAGTGAGAATGTCCAGTATCTTGTTCAGTACTCAGATCAATGCAAATATTAAGATAATAGAAACAGGCAAAATACATGAGCAGAAAATTTCAAGAATATAAATGAAAATTATTTGTCTTATTATTCAAGATGATCGCTATGAAAAGATGTTGAATCTTCTTCACAGTGGACACATGCCATAGAGACCACTCAGTATTGTTTTCAGAACTCAGAAGGACTCAGGTTGTTTGATAAGGTTCTGCTCTGTATTGGCAAGCATGTCCTTATTTTTTTATATATTTATATTTATTTTTTAATTTTTCTTTATTAAGAAATTTTCTACTCACTCCTCATGCTATCTACAGACCCCCCCTCCTCCCTCCTCACACCCCTTAGCCCTCTTTCCCAAGCCACCCCGCATCCCCACATCACCCAAATCGAGGTCTCCCATGGGGAGTCAGCAGAGTCCAGCACACTGAGCCTAGGCAGGTCCAAGCCCCTTCCTACTGCACCAAGGCTGTGCAAGGTGTCAGACCACAGGCACCAGATTCCCAGAAGTCAGTGAATATCTTAATTAAAGCTACACAGTTCAACTTTGTGTCCATATAAAAAAGTTTATATTTAAAAACTATGTGTATATTAACAAAATTGGTTTAGAAATTAGGGCATCACATATCTTTTCCCTCATGAATTTCTAATTTAAAAATAACACATAATCGAGTACACATTATTGGTGCATAAACTGAGTACATATGAGCATCAGAATCACAAAATCAAAGTTACAAAAGAATAAAATCATTTTTCATCTTTGGAGTTAGATGAAAAATATGTCTCATTGGAGACATAGTAGATGTTTCATTAAAAACAACTCTATGCCACTGAATAGTAGTGGCACATGCCTTTAACCCCAGCACTAGGAGGCAGAGGCAGACAGATCTCTGAGTTTTAGGCCAGCCTGGTCTACAGAGTGAGTTCCAGGACAGCCAGGGCTACATGGGGAAACCCTGTCTTGAAAAACCAAAGAAAGAAAGAATGAATTGAAAGAAAGGAAGAAAGAAGGAGCTCTATGCCATATTAAATAAAATGATATCACTAAATGAATTGTGTTCACAAAAAAAAAAAAAACTTCTTTCTACATGGAAATTTACTATCATGGAATGTATCTAAGATCCATTCATTTGTAAGAATGGTTTAGCAATCATTTGATAGCATATTGACAAGTTTGCTAATAAATTAAAAATAGGATTTTTTTATATTTTAAAAGGTGGTTCTATTTTAAACATTTTCAGACTACTATTCTTTTAATTCAGACTTTTTTAAAGGTCAAAAAACATTTCATTAGAGTATGAATATAAAAAAAAAAACCAGGTAAGGAGAACTATGAATCCAGGCAACTACCTAGAGGAAGAAGATGGAGAAGGTGAAGAGACGAACCATCCCTTTGTAAGTAGTCACACGGATGAAAGTGAGAGTAAGGGACTGCAGAGAGGTAAGAAAGCCCACCTTGATGGAGAACGTGACTCAAGCCATGTACAGTTACAGTGCAATGACCATCAACATACACACGGTAATCCTGACGGAAATCACTTTCACAAAACAGAGAAAGAAGAAAAGAAGGAAAGTGTATGCTTTTTCAAATAGCTCAGAAATGTGGGCCAATTTAATATAGCTAGGTAACCGAAGATTCACAGGGCAGTGACAGCCAATTCATACTACTTTTAGAATCAAGTAAAATGAGCAAATAATCGAACAGCTAATTTTAGATTCAATTACTAAGTGGGTCTTAGACCAATGTTACAAATTAAACCATTAAGGCAAATGACAATCATTAGCTTCAATGTAAAATTAATGTATTTCATCTTGTGAAAGGTGTTCCATGCCGTTGAACATGCTTGCAGACTGTGTCTTTGGACACATCACTGTGGAGTTGTTGCAATGACATCTGCACTTCCTGTCTTCACTTGGGGATGATTTGATGAGATGTGAAATTTCATTTCTGTTAAAGCTTCAAAAATTGAATTGTAAAGAAAAATGCAAAGCAGTTAAAATACATATCAATATCAATTAAATCTCTAATCCTCATTCCTAGATATTAGGAAGGGGTAGAGTTTAGAAGCAGGATATATGAGATATGGATCAAGGACTCCAGGAGAAATATTTATGCTGGGAAAAAATACCACTTGGCTAGAAAAGGCATTGGTTTTGTATTTTATTTGTACAGTGTAGGCTCTATCACAATTTATATACTAAAGTCATTTTTTATAAGCACATGTAGGTGCCAAATAGGAGCCTCCAATGACTATGTCCTTATCAATCAAGGTATATCTCTAACTTTAGTACAGAAACGTCAATTTCAAGTGAAGAATGGCAGCATTGGCTGAATCAGAGTGCCAGATCAATCAGTCAGTGAGTTTGTGTTGATAGAAATTATAGGATGGTATCACCAAGATGAGGGAGCTACATCAGCAAAGTACTCCAAGGCCAGTTATGGAACTCTTGAGACAGTGCAGAATGTTACTGAAATAGTTGCAGCTGAAACAGTGAGTAACATCGGATATCGACCTGGTTTAAAAACTGCCAAAAGAATTCCCAGAGCTAGAATCACTCGATTTCTCAAGAGTTGATTATATAATTCTTATTAATTAGCCAAGGCGTTTACTACATAATCCAGTACGAACGATGTGTGTATGAGTGTGTGTGTGTGTGTGTGTGTGTGTGTGTGTGTGTGCATTTTCATGTGTGTAACTGTGGTTTTGAATAGTCCATAGCATACTTATGCAGGTGAAAAATAAACCCATTCTTCCTTAAGTTGCTAGTATCCAGCTATTTTACCACAGCACCAGGAAAAACAAATGAGAGAGAAACCAGTGAGTTTTCTGGGTTTTGTTTACAGTAGAGTAGCATGGTTGAAGGTTTATGGAGAGAGCAAACATCTGCATAACCAGGAATTTACACAATGACGTTTTTGGTGACTTCCTAAAACCCACATAAATGGAGTGTTCCTTCAGTTATCTCTCTGCCTTTTATATACTCTAGCACCTCCAGAGAGAATGTGCAGCTCAAGCAGGATTACATGAAGCTAGAAGGATCTATGTAGGATTAAGAGGTTGGTTCGAATGGCTTTTCCATCCACCCTCTTATGAGAGAACATCAACAACCCACCTTTTGAAGATCTGCTAGAGGCATAGTTGGTCCTGTGTAGAAGAAATGGCCTTGTTGTGCCTGATGAACAGCATTCCACAAGAGTATATTTGTCACATTAATACTTAGAAATCGAAATTTTAAAAGTGATTCTACAGAAAAAAAAAACATTTTAATGCCTGAGAGAAAATAGTTTATTCTATAAAAGATAGATACCATTAAAACAAATATTGAGTAATATTTTACAGCATTGAAATAGGTAATTCAGTCTTTTATGAAAAGCTCTTTATTGAAAGGAAGATATGATCAAATGCCAAGCAAACCAAACCTGAGAGGCTACATTACAGCAGTAATAGGAGACTCTCTCCAGACAGATGGGATCATAATTCACCATGGTGTGGAGCCAAATGAGGCAATGTTTTTACGTATCCGAAATCCTTTTATTTCAAATAAGCCTTTGTTCTGAGCAAATTATGTAGTGAATGAATTTACCAAATTTTCATAACCAGCTGTTGGCAAATAACAACAAAACAATCCAATCAACAAGTGAACAAAATCTCCAACAAAATAAACACAAACACTATCTGTAAATTTCTCCCCCCTCAGGAATCAACATTTTCTAAAATCTTCAAATCTTTAAAATTAACTTGTTATTAGACTATGAGATGAACATATTTTTACAGATTTCTCTTAAATATTGACGTAATTTTGATGCATTTTTGAGAAATAATTTCATGAAATATAGGCTGTCTTCAAGTGATCCCATGCATGCACATACACAAATAAAACATAAAAATTTAATTCAGAAAATAAATGCTAATAAGCATGGGGTTTTCCAGTTTAATTTTTCACAAAAATTAATTATGAAAACAGTAGAATACATTGCACTGTATTACAAACAGCAACATGGCTGACTGTGCAGAAGCAAAAGTGATAAGTGGTTATGATAATATTCCAGATTAAGTGATCAAATATCACGAGAAAATATATCTTACAAATCACATGACAAATCTTAAATTCAAACATGTATTTTTCAGGTGATTTTGCCTGTCCTGGATCTTCTGTGCTTCCAAGTGAATTTTAACTCTCCACAGCATCCCATGTGCTGTGTACAGGAACTACTGACTCAGTTATCTTACTTTTGACCTCACCTCTTATCATGGGAATCTTGGGATTTAGGACCAGGTCACCACATTTAGATTGTTTTATATGTATCCTCAGGGTTGAATGCAGGGCCCATTAGCCATCTCTTGGCCTTAACAATGTAGGATTTTAGACAAGAAACTGAATATATGATAACTCCACTCGGTATCCTTTTAATTAGCTTAGAATTGTTCTCATCCATTCATCTAACATTTTGAAGATATGAAAGAACCATTTACTACTCTAGTAAAACAATTTTAAATTATACATGTAGTTGTAAATTCAACTGCACAACCATTTATGTTGTAATTATAATCATTTTACAAAACATAATAACTTTGCACTACATTATGTAAATAATTAAAAATCCTCATTTGTAAAATTTGTTATGGTTTGTGATCATAACAACAGTTTATGACATGGATGGTGTCATTATTTATAATAGCTAGAATTATTCTGCTTATAACTCTCATCTATTTCCAACTCCAAACATCTTTATCATAGAAAACATTTAAATATAATCTTTTAAAATTGCTTATCAGGTAATGTAATATATTTTCAAACATTTTAATCTTCTTGTTGTTACTTCAATCAACTCCAGCAAACATCTTTTTTTGGCTACAATGTTTCAGATATTTCTATTTTTCTTTGAAAAATAGTGCTTTGGAAAGAATTAGTTCTATTCTCTTATATTCCCTTCTTATTGCCATAGCCAACTTTTCTCACAAATTACTTCCTCTTTCATCATTTAAACTATAGTGTACTTGTGATTTTATATAAAATATTAAGAAATTAAAAAAATTAGGGCTTTTTTCAGTTCTTTTGAATATCTTCCTCATTGTGAAAAGGCAATAATCCATATTTCACATCAATACTATTATATCTTTACAAGTATACAATTTCATCCAACTGGAGACAGTTTAATTATATGAACAGCACAGCAGCAGGGCATGAAAAGGATACTTTTCTCCATTTAACTAATATAGCTCTCTGAATACTTCTTTTTCTGGTCTTCATGAGCTTCATGAGTCCTGACCATACTGTAGATTGAGGAACTAACTATTGTTGGGAGTCCTGCAGCCTAGTTTTGGACCAGTATATAAGTCCTTGTCCAACAGGTCTCCAAGCAAGACAAAAGCCCACGGGAGAAGTCTCACTTGACAAGGACCAGTGGACTTCCAGATAGTGTAGAATCCTGCTGGGACCATGCAGCCTACATGCTTTCTTTTCTCTCATAATACTGATGATACTCTTAGATGGTTTTCAGTGTCACTTTGTCAATCATGCCTGGGACAAATATCAAAAGTTTACATCACTGCATAAAGTATCAGCTACAAAAAGCACAGCCTGTGTACAGCCATGAAACCATACAGGGTGACCAGGACCAACATCATATTCTTTAATTGAGCAAAGGAATCATTACATTTTGAAATTTAATTTACATGAGGATCCAAAGAATTAACCCATTTTATCTTGTTCTTTCCTCTTTATTTAAATGTTAATTTATTTAACAATTTAAACTGGAAATCAGCAATCTCCTCTTTGTGGTAAAAGACCACACAGTAAAGGTTTCAGGCTTTTTGGTGAGTACATGTCCCTACCTTATAATCTTTTGATTTATAATCACCCTTTCAAATGCCAATAAACATTCTTTACTCAATACCAGTAGAAAGTATTGAATGTCTGTTGGCCAAAGTCAGCAGCCTGCCGAATCCCAGTCTAAACAACACAAGAACAGTCTAAATAAATTTTATTTGTGCTACATGCTTCACATTCAGATATATCTTAAGAAAATAAAAATCGTGTTAAATCTTTTTTATGATGTATAAATCCACTCCACAGATAAATTCCAAAGTGTAGAATCCAATCTATAATTATCTATCTATCTATCTATCTATCATCTATATATATATATATATAATCTACATGTGCATATAGATAAGGTGTGTATGTGTATACTAAGCAGGTATTTAAATGTATTAAAATACTCTATAATGAGTGGGTTGTAGTACTTAAAAATTGTATGTATATAAAATGAGTTAAAAGAAAGAAAAGGGAAAGGAAAGGGCATGATAGTTCCTAGGTATGGTGGATGGAAAAGTTATTTGTAGACATATGAAGAGAGCATTGTCAGAGACAGGGACTTCTGTGAGAGTCCAGAGTGAACATGACCAGACTCAAATGGACCATGTAGGGAAAAAGGGAAGGGGAAGAGAGAAGGGAGAGAGGGGAACCAGGTGCAGCAGCCAGGAAGCCAAAGGTCCAAAAAGGGGGACAAGTAACCAAAATGTCTGGATTATATAGGGAAGAGCCTCTGGGAGAAGGGCAGCAAGCCCCTGGGCTGGAGAGTTCCGGTTAGAGGGCAGGGTATGCCAGCCACACCTTGTCCTGTAACAGGTAGGGACTGAGGATACTGGTTGAATCTGGCTGAGAGGTCCAGCTTTGATATGTTAAATGGGCATCTCAGCCATTTATCCTGGGTTTGAACTTAACATTGTGTGTGTGTGTGTGTGTGTGTGTGTGTGTGTGTGAGAGAGAGAGAGAGAGAGAGAGAGAGAGAGAGAGAGAGAGTGTGAGAGTTATGTTCACAGTATCTGGTCCCTCAAGAAATTCCTTTTCCCAAGGTCAGGCATTTAGACAAAAGTCATCATTCCCTCAAGTGCATGAGGAAAATTTCTACTTGCTAAAAAGGGAGTCATTTACTTATCTGTTATAAAGGAAACCTGTGGCTCCTCCATTAACTTATGACTGAGGTGCCTACTAAATTGTCAAGATTAGTGCTAGCCTGTGGGCTCCCTCAGTCCCTACTCACAAGCCCCACCCCAGCTCACACCCCATATAACCCCTGTTCTTTCTCCCTGCTTTCCCAGGAGACAGCCTTGGCAGTTTGGAATAAACTTTTGGATTTTCATCCATGGAGCAGCTATTTTGGTTTCTTTACTGTACCCGTTTTTCATTCACAAAGCACACGAAAGCAGTGATTTCCCAATTTCATGAAGGACGGTAGATAGCTGATAAGCCAATGAAATTATGGAAAATTTGGATCATCAATAACCAGAAGTTCAATCTTGAAAATTATGAATTTCTTTCTCTAACATTAAAATATTAAGATGGTTAATGAAGTCGTGAAAGATGGTTATATTTTTAAATTTTCAGTCTTTAACCAATGGCTCAACAATGATTAGGACTATTGTAACAGGAAGAAAAAGTAAGGAACTACTAGATTTTGTAGTTTCACAGAAAAATGATATTATTAGATATTATAGAAATGCCATCTAAGCTGTCCTCAGTGAATAAAGAAAAGCCTAATGAAACAATTTTATTTATTTCAGAACGTCTATTTTCCAACATCATTTAAAAAAACTAAAGTTTTTGTTTTTGTTTAGAATCCCAGAAATAGAGTTCTATAGCTGTATTCAAATGTAACACTAAAACTGTTCATCTCTTTCTCACATACAGCAAAGTAAAGAAGGACATCTGAAGATGCTCTCTTTAACAATTTTTCTTAATATTTTAAACTGGAACACAGTAATTGTTTTTATTCACCAATATACAGTCACTCTTTTATTGTAATATTTGATACATGTTATTGTTATTAGGTCCATTTCTAAATCATAAACTTTACTGTTCTGGGAACATGGTTGGTGACTTTATGACAATCATAAAATTAGTATCCATAAATGCTGATGGCTACATTTTTCCTTCCCTGTCTTGGAAAAAAGCATTAGCTGCACTCTGTAAACTTAATTATGTAAAAATTAAATCTGTGCTTAAAACAAGGACCACAAAACAATTACCTGATTATAATGCATCCACTGTGCTCTGCCACCATTCCATTTCTAATTAATTTAATCAATGTCAGCTTTTCCCCATAACAAAGATAATTGTGTCTTACATGAAAACCAATAGTTTCATGTCCTCAGATTGGACTTGAAAGTGTTGAAGAGCTGAGACCCA
This sequence comes from Peromyscus aztecus, assembly GCA_902168405.1. NCBI lineage: Eukaryota > Metazoa > Chordata > Mammalia > Rodentia > Cricetidae > Peromyscus > Peromyscus aztecus. Next base: position 15,745 of record CABHPQ010175250.1, on the reverse strand, counting down.
TAATAACGAATGGAAATAATATTATAAATGTGAGATCACTGACCAGATGGATTGTAACAAGGATAAGTTCAGCATGGTTATTATGCTCCATGTACTGTGTCTCCATTGTCTGATAATTATAAACTTGCTTATCCTCAACATCTTATGGACATATTGCCCCACAGCAGCAAGATTATAGTAAAATGAAATTATTTCTCCTGTTAGAGTACAATAACTAACTTTTATAATACCACTCTTAATAGATTAGCTTCTGATGGAATTGATGTGATATTTGTCAGGCTTGAGAATTTCAGAAATGGAAGACAATCTGGTCATCATATTTTAAAGTGTTAGAATGAAGCAAGATTTGCTAATCTATGTTAGTTCATCTTAATATATAAAATATATTCTACTTAAATACTAACAAACTCACACCAGCTATTTGGAAAATAATAAAAATTTTAAAGAGTCAGAAGTGACAGCAAATTAACATTGTATGAAAATGCCCATAGCCTCTCAGAATTAATTAAGTCAGTTTAGTGATTGTACTTCATCACAGATTACAGAATCAGAAATTCCAGCAATTCAGATGAATGTTTCTTTTTGGTAATGATATGTAAACCCATTTCCTAGTGCATCTGTGGTAAAAATGTCCATTCAAGCTCTTCACCTATTTTTTGAATTATATGTCTGATTTTATTATTATTGACTTGTAAAAAATGATATACCATTGATCACAAACATACTTATTTTCTTTATTCCTAGGTTTGGTTTTAAATTCCATTAATGGTTACTTTGGAAATGAAAAACAATCTCTAATGCTCATGGGGTATATTGCAACATGATTTTCTCTTAAAGCTCATATATTTGGTAAGATACTCATATTTCCCTAGAATTTTCATTATTTTTAATGTTACATTTAAATTTCTAATCTGTCTTAAAATAACTATTTTGTACCATATGAGGTAAGCATTGAACTCTACATGTCTGTATGCATATGAATGTGTTCCCTGTTTCCCACACAACTTTTTGAAAGGCATATCATTTTCTACATTCATTAGTATGTATTCAGTCCTGATTTACACTGCTAATATTTGGTTTGAGTCCTGAGTCACAACCTTATAATTTGAAATCATATAGGATGAGTCTGTTTTTGGTTTCTTTTTCAAAATTGTATCAATTTGTAGTCTTTGTTTCCATATTGATTTAGGGAATATTCTTCAATTTTAAGAAGGAATCACCTTAGATCCCAATAGAAAGTTAACCAAATATGTAGATTTACCTGGAAACAACCACTAAACCTAACTTTGTTGAGCTTACTAAGGCAGGACAATCTACAGCTTTCACATATTTGCATCAAAATTTTATTTCCTATTAGAAATATTTTATATTTTATATTGTAGTCTAACAGTGAACTTTTATGTGTTGAATTTATTCCTAAGGATGTTATCTTTTTGATAGTATTGAAATTGAATTATTTTCTCAATTTTCATTTTAGATCATTTTGTTGCTAGTATTTAGAAACACAGCTGAACTTGTATACTGCATTTGTTATATTTATGCAACCAGATTTTTTATAAGTTCTAATAGCTTTTGTCCTAGGTTGGTTATAAATTTATACATATATGATCATGTTATCTTTCATATAAAATATTAAAATTTCCTTTCCAACTTAAATGTCTTTAGTTATATGTATTGTCCTTATGACTGACCAAACTATCAAGAATGGTATTGAATAGGAATTATTTGCCTTGTTTAACTCTCAGTATTGTTTATGTAATCTTATATTTAATATTTCATGAATTGCTGTTACTGAGTTGTAATTATTCCCTTTCACTTTTAGTTGGTGTTAGTTGTCATCCAAAAATGAACTGAGTGAATTTGTCAAGTTGACAATCAAGATCAACCGCCACAAATACTTAAGACTACCATATGCTCAGTTGTTACAATTAACACCCTTATTTTCTAAGTAATGGAAATAGCAGAGTAGTAAACATATTTCTCACATAGCTTGGGAGGGAGCAACAGAACTTGAGTCCTGGCAGGTTGGTGCCAACATCCTTGGTTTATAATAGTTGTTTTTCACCCCAGCAATCTTGGTCCACAGCATCAGAAGTGTTGGTATGGATGGATGAGAACATGGCCAAGCAAATAATCAGCAACATCTGTGTGATTTCCTTTGGGGAGGGGTTAGGAAACATGAGTAGAAAGAGAACATGTAGCCATGTACAAGTTGTACCTATCGCAAAGCAAAATCAAATTACTTGTTGGGTCAAAAGTAAGTGAAGATGTAGTCATCATGGTAGATTCATGGAAGGAGTTAGGCTCATGGCTGCTCTACAGCATGTGCACCACCACAGGGTAACACCTCCTAACAAATCCTAGACGAATCAAACACCTAACTGCATGTCAGGGGATCAGAGTAAGGAGCAGAACAGAGACTGTTTCCCAGGTGTCAGTCTACTCACCCATCAATGCTTTTCCTAAATTCAGGAAGGAAGAAGAAAATAAGGTTTTGAGCTTTCCATTATGGGCAAGACGCTATGAGTGAGAAGTTTATGATGGGAGTAAAGGGAAGTTGGAGGATTGCTTTGTGTCAGGTGATTTAAGTAGGTTTCTCTGTAGAAGTAATGGAGAGCTTGGAGTCAGGCTATACAGAAGCATCATCCTCTGATGATCTTCAAGATGACATTGCCAAGATGAAACAACACATGTAAAGGCCCTTTTACGTCAAGTACTATTTTGGTCTTTCTAGCCCATTTGGATGACTATTTGTTGGAAAATTCAGTCTCTTCAAGAAGTAAGGCCCTCACCCCAAACTGACTTTTATCACCCCCTGTGTTTTGTCATAAGCTGACATTGCCAATGCCCATGAGAGTAGCTAAGAAAGACTCTTGATCAAGATAGACACTCTGCCTACTAATGGTCCCTTTGCAGTGTGTTGCAGGAATCTTAAATGGTCTTATTAATAAAAACAAACCTGAGGCCAGTTATTGGGGTGAATGCTGGAAGATCAGAGAAGCAGAACAAGCCACAGCTACCTTACCTTGCCATTTCCTCAGCTGATCCTGTTTCCTCAGACTGGAAGCCTCTGTGTCCTCATCCGAAGGAATCTCAGCTGAACTGTCGCTCAAAAGCCTAAAAGCTTAATCAGGCTCTAGTTCCTCATCCTCATGCCTTAAATACCTTTCTGCTTTCTGCCATCACTTCCTGGGATTAAAGGTTCTTGTTACCATGCCTGGCTGTTTCCAGTGTGGCCTTGAACTCACAGATCTAGGCAGGTCTCTGCCTCTGGAATGCTAGGATTAAAGGCATGAGTGCCACCATTGTCTAGCCTCTGTATCTAGTGGCTGTTCTGTTCTCTGACCTCAGATAAGTTTATAAGGGCCCACAATATTTTGGGGAGCACAATACCACCACAGCAGTGAGCTTTGTCCCTGAGCCATTCCCATGTGGGGACATTATTCCACTAAATGAAGTTGTTGTTCTAAAGTGGCATCAATCATTGGCAGCCACAGCACCCACAAGAAACTGGTCCCATTTCCCTAAGCAGTGCATACAGCAATGTTTGCTCCTGTTTCCCATGATATCTCCTCTTCAGCCTGGTTTTTGGTATTATTTTTCAAAGCTTAAGTTCCATTCTTATTCATCCAGCCCTTCTAATTGTCAGGTTTTAATCTGGGGACAACTAAGGGCAAACTAAGGTGCTTATTAACATATCAAAGATGAAGCTGACCACCAGGTTCTCCCAGCACCCCTCAGTGCAGGGTCCTCATGGCTGGCATACCTTGCCTCTTAACCTAAACTGCCTATCTCCTCAACTGGGCTGCCCTTCCCCCAGCTGGACTTCCCTAAAGAATTCAGCCATTTTGGTTACATGGTCCTTTTAGCCCTCTTGGTCAGTCTCTTGACCTAGGCTCCTCTCTTGTTCTCTCTCTTCCTCTCCCCTCACATGGCCTGGCTCAGTCTGGTCATGTTCACTCTGGACTCTCCCAGGTGTCTCTGTCTCTGACTCTTTCTGTATTCTCCCTTACAGCTACAATAAGACTTTTCGTCCACCATACCTAAAAGAAGTCATGTCCTCCTCTTTTTAATTCTTTTTTTTTTTTCATTCACTAACTATCTGTGAGCACAATATAACTTTCTGTTTAATTTACCACAACCAATTTCTATGGCTTGGTATTAAAAATCCTGTGTGATGACAGTCGGGTATATTTCAGAGAACAGTATCAATATAAAGGAGATTTCTCTTAGCTGTATATCCTGTCTTGCTCTGTCTTTCCACAATTATGAAGAATCTCATTATATTTTTCCTTCTTATTTACTTCCAATACTTTCAGTACTTAAGCATTTTAAAGGTAATATAGGTAGATGCAAAATAGAATTTTTTCTACAGAGGTCTACAAAGTATCTATGAAGTTTTTTTTTTTTTTAATTTTCCAGTCAGATTCTGGTAATTATGTAATATGATAAGAAAACCCTGCCATTTGTACTCATCTCTTGTAGTCTCATGTTATTGGAAGTTGCATCTTTTAAGGAAAAAAATGCTTCTTAACTTTATTTCTCTTTGATAAAACCTGAGTGATCAAGATCTTTTTTTTTTTAACTTATGAGAAAATTTGCTCGAGTTCTTAAGAACAGTCTTGTTTCCCTCAAAACTAACTGAAACCCAGATATTTTGAAGTACATAAGAACATATTGTCATCATTTTTGAACTCTAGCCGTTGCTGTGTCCTTACCCCAAGGCAAAGCAGGGACTATATTTAGAGACTCCTGAACAGAAGTAACTTTGTTATTTTTTTTCTCTGAACTGTAATGCCAAATGTAGTTCACATGGCTTATCTAGGGAAGCCACTGCCTCAAATATTTAAAAATAGAGAAGCACAATTTTGGGAACTCTGTCAGGGACAGAATTTAGACAGAGATAGTTCTTGGCTTTTATAGAATGCCTAAACCAATTGTTTTCAAACATTTTGGCAGTGGCCTACAGAAAAACACACCACATTTTGCGAATTCAGCATAGACAACACTTTAAACTCAGAGACACAGACAGGTTTTATTTTAGGTTTTGAGAGTTTTATGAGTCCTGTATTTGCACCATTTCCCTTCCTTCTCCTTCCTACTACTCCAAAATTTTCAAATATATTCTTATTGGTACAATGCAAAATTAACTTGATACTGTCTATAGTTTTCATTTTAGGAAAAAAAATAACCCAATGATTATTTATTTAATTAATTCAAAACCCACTAGTGAGGGTTAGTTCTACAAACACAAAAGCACCATTTTTCTCCTTTATCTACTAGCAAGTGCAATCTCTATTGATGGAATTCTATGTGATGTTTGTTGCACGTTACATGGTCCAAGTAGGGTAAGCATATCATTTCCAAGAAATGCATAAGGAGCTTGTAGGAGTTTACACTTATAATACTTTCCTGTAGCACTTTGGAACTGCATTACTATTATCTTTAGTCTTCCTACTGTGAAAAGTACTATTTTAAATCTATTATACTCAGTACATGTTTATCTCTATTCAGACTGAAGAACCAAGTCTTCCCATAGTTTCTATGGGGAGGAAATACAAGATTTTACCAAGTTCTAAGCAAGCAGTTCATAACCAGCCTTCTGACATCCGTTCATTTACAAACTATGACTTGGTTATAAAGTCCGTAAAATGTCCATTTATTGGGTTGACACGTATCCTTAGCTGTACATGGCTCACCCTTGTAGGTTAGGTCTCTCCCTAGTCACATGTCTGAGTATGAAAATTAGAGAGAGCATTCAGTTTAACTTCTGTGGATACATTGCAGGAAATAATAGCACATAGATGTTTTTAGAAAGGCAATTGCTACTAGACTGTGACAATTTCTTGTAAATAACAATTCAAATAGGGTTTAATGACAGCTTGGCACTATTTTGCACCTTCCCTTAGCAGCAGAGGAGTTAACAAACGTCTACTCTCATCGATAAAATATTCTTTCAGGAAACCTTCTGAAGGGCTCATTAGGAGGCTAACATGTTTAGAAACAAGAGTGCATTAATAGGAATGCAATTAAGTACTTATTGCTTTTGTCATTTAAAGTAAGTTAACCAGATGGCACGAAATCCTCCAAAAGAGATTTTAAGCAAACAATCAAGATTTAATTAATATGAACCAGTTAACTCATTAAATATGTAGCAAGTAGCTGGTTAACCATAAGGTAAATGCTTATTTGCAATGAATTGTACGTTCCTTCTTACATTTGTCTTGATTTTGCTTGATTGGTCATATGATAGCAACTTTAAATTTAAAAGTCCAAACTTTTTTATTTTATTTTATTTTTTTGAGATAGTATTTCTCTGTGTAACTGTCTTGGAACTCTCTCTGTAGACCAGACTGTCCCCAAACTCAGAGGGATCCGCCTATCTCCATCTCCCGAGTGCTGGAATTAAAGGCATCACACACCACGAATGCCTGTCTCCAAACACCTTAACATTCAGGCGTTTTTCACTTTTCATTTTTTTTTCCTCAAATGTCGAATGTTTCTTATATTATTTTCATAAGAAGCCAGGGTTTAATTTACATGTAATAATAAAGACTAATATAAATTAAAATTTTATTTAAACTTAAGCAGTAAACAATGTACACAACAATTATTTGAAAAGCAAAGAGTGAACCTTTCTACATCTGCTTGCACAATGTTACATGAATTGTACGTTGATATTTGTGATTTCTTTAAAATAATTATTGAGCTTCCCCACCTTATGTCTCTCTTCTAGCTATAGTAAAATTAATTATTAACATTTCATTGCAGAAAAAAAAAAGTTCCATTACATTGTGAGATGATCTTCCTTGTCATGTGAGTAAAATAGACATACATGTGTGACAGGCATGTCCAAAGGTACCACATCGGGCAGTATGCAAAGTCAGCAGCACATAAAGACCAAAGCCAGAGTTTTTGACATACATGAAGATGGGGCTGGCTGTTGCTATGACTTTAACTAGTACATCCTTTCTGAGCTTTCAATGATGAGAACTTTGACCTAATCATTGGCTGTACCTGTGTCCTTTTCTTAGAACACACCTAAGTCAATGAATACTACACTCCTTTCCATTCTTACTCTCACGACAGCCGCATTATTTTCACCTTCACATTGGGGACCAAGTTAGTTCCATTTACAAAATTTTCATATATGTTTAAAAGTGTACATGTACACATCATTAATCGTTAACATTTACAAAAGGTGAAAATACATCTCAGTTAAACTTCTGAGAGCCTTAGTATGTTTTTGATTTAAACATAATGCTAATCACTAAATAATAAAAGCTTTAGTCTTGCCATTAGACTCTGGAGGGTCATTGGGTGCAAAGACAATAACCTATAATGTTTAGAGTGATCTAGTGGATACCACTGATCAACAACTCAAAAAGAGGCAAACCATGCCTGGAACTAGGATATTATTTGATAGTCTATGTTATCTGAAAGAGAAATGTCCCCTGTATTTTAAGGTAACTCCATTTAAACTCATGTTATGTGTGATTATGTATATATATATATTTAGAAAATTCCTACAGTAGTAAATTTCTATATGGCTTTTTTTTTTCTTTTGGATTTTTACGACAGGGTTTCTCTGTATAACAGCACTGGCTGTCCTGGAACTTGCTTTGTAGACCAGACTGGCCTCGAACTCACAAAGAGCTGCCTGCCTCTGCCTCCTGAGTGCTGGGATTAAAGGCATGTGCTACCACTGCCCAGCTCTACATGGCTTTTTAGAAGGTCAGTAATTCGTTCCTCTCCATGCTCCATCTTCTACCCTATCATCCCATGCCCCAACCACTTGGCTTCTCCTGCTCCATTACTCTGCCTTCCCCATCCATGCCACCCATATTTTTTTACTCTTTCCTTAAAATCTCCAACTTTAGGCCCATTGTTAGTTTCCTAATTTCCATGGTGAATCCAATTGAAACACACACATATTGAAAGATTCATAACTAGTATCCACATATGAGAGAGAAGTAAATGGAAACTAATACAGAGTCTAACAACTAGTCAGTGTTCAGAGAATAAGAGACTGTGGACTGCTCAGCTCTAAGTGGGACCCTCTGCATAATGACTGCTGGAGCAGGAACAATTGGTTTTCTTTAAGAATATGGCCCTGGAAAGCCCACCCATGATACAGTAGATGAACTTATACTACACACATACAGAGAAAACTATAAGTGTACTCAGTGGGATTAAAAAAAAGAACACAAGAATTTAAAAAGCAAAAGTATTAGAGAAAATATGGGAGGAACTGAAGGTGAAGGAATATGTCAGATTTGATCAAAACATATGTGTGCATGTAGTTCTCTAACAATAATAAATGTAAAAATAAAAATGATTATAAACATAAGGTGCAAGGATAGATGATAGATTATTTTCTTTAATTTTGCCAACCCACAAATAGACTAGATATTGTAATTGTAATTCTTTTTTGAGAACTGTTTTGTTATATATAATTTTACTATGTTAAAGTTAAAACCTTCCTTTTTGATTAGACAGAAAAGGAGATGTGCTGTGGGATGTCTTTCTGTATGCTGTGAATATGCGTGGCTCCCAATGGATAATAAATAAAGCTGTTTTGGCCCATGGCAAGAAAGCTTACAGCCAGGTAGAAAATCCAAGCAGAGATACAGAAAGAATAAGGGTGGAGTTGAGAGAGACACCAGCCACCACCAAAGGACCAACAAGATGCCAGACCGATAACACCATGGCTATGTGGCAACATATAGATTAAAGGAATGGGTTAATTTAAGATTAAAGAGCTAGCTATCAAGAAGCTGAAGCCATAGGCCATACAGTTTGTAATTAATATAAGGCTCTGAGTGATTATTTTGTAAATGGCTGCAGAACCATGGTGCCAGGCAGGATGGAGAAACTTCCGGTTTCAAAATTTCATTCCTTAATACTCTTGGTTCACTCTGTTCTAGCCATACTATTTCTGTCCCGCTTTCCCTACAGAAAGCACTTTTGCTAATACACTCCTCATTCTGACACACACATTCTGACTCTTTAACATTCTGGTTAAAGAGCTTTGCACTCTTTCTTTTTAATTTTCTATCAAAGTAACATGTAATATGCTTATTTATCATAGGTTGTACTGTTTAATATTCTCAGTCAATTGCAGCACGAATCTTAAAGAGTCTTTTTAATAAAATCAAACCTGCGGCCAGTTATTCAGGTGAATGCTGGAAGATCAGAGAAGCAGAACAAGCCATAGCTTCCTCACCTCGACAGTTCCTCAGCTGATCCTGTTTCCTCAGACTGGAAGCCTCTGAGTCCTCATATCCGAATGGATCTCAGCTGAACTGTTGCTCAAAGCCTAAAAGCTTAACCAGCCAAATGCTTCTAGTTTCTAGACTTCACGTCTTATATATCTTTCTGCTTTTTGCCATCACTCCTTGGGATTAAAGGCTCACTTTCTGGGATTAAAGGCGTGAGTCACCATGCTTGGCTGTATCCTTGAACACACAGAGATCCAGGTAGATCTCTGCCTCTGGAAAGCTAGGATTAAAGGGGTGTGCTACCACTGCCTATCCTCTATGTTTAATATTGTGGCTGTTCTGTTCTATGACCCCAGATAAGTTTATTAGCGTGCACAATATTTTGGGGAACACAATACCACCATAGTCAATTATATTTCTTAATCCAGTGTTCTTCTATTCACTACCCCATGTTGTAGCTGAAATTTTCTTTGGACCATTAACTACATCCCAAATAACAACACAGAGACTTATTATTAATTATGAATGCTTGACCTTAGCTTAGGCTGTGCCACTAGCTCTTTTAACCTAATTTAACATGATTATATTCATCTATGTTTTGCCTCATGGCTTTTACTTTTCTTTCATGCTATATGTCCTACTTTACTGCTTCCTCATTGTCTGGTTGGCTGGCCCTTGGTATCTCCTTGTCATTTCCTTTTCTTTCTCCCTCAAGTCTAAATTCTTTCTTAGATAGTCTATTCATCTTCATCTCCTGCCTAGATCTCTTCTCTTGCTTCTATCTTCTCTGGAGTGAAAACCTGGGATTTTTTTTTTCACAAAGACCATTACTGCAACAGTTTACAAATACAGACAGATACAACTGCTTTTCAGTATCTCAGGGCATGTTGAGTATTTGCAATAACTGCGTGGAGTATGTGACATCTTCAGTAGTGGACTGCTACCTTAAATGGCAGTTGATTGACTTTTCACTATCCTTGTCCCATGAAGTCTCCATGTATTCATCCTATGGGTTATAGATGTAGCCACAGTTATAGTCAGCATGGTACTCTGAAAATTCACCATTGAATCATATCATATAGACAAATCAATGAATTTTCGAAAAATCTGTTGCAATAAATAGAAAAAATAAAATTTGACTTGATAAGCAAATAAAAAACAAGGTTTCTTCAAATTTGTCCACTGTAATAATTTACATTAAATGTTTAATTTTTTCTATCAGAAGAAAAAATATTCCAATCTTCTAATTCTTAGAAAATCTACAAATACTTTAAGATTCACAAAATGTTTTGAGTATAATTATTTACTTTATAGATATCATTATCAGTTTGAGTAACTAGTTCTATAATTATTTCAATATAATTAATTGAAAATGGAGTTGCTTCTGTGTTCTTAAAATGGGAGAAATCACAAAGCTGATCTAAGTCAATATCATTTTATATACTTCATTTCAGAAAAAAATACCTTTTCTGTTGAATTTACATTACACAGTCACAATGATTGATCTTTGAAATGCACACTTCAAGGGAAAAATCTTTCCAGTCCTGTGCACTCAGGAGGAGGATTAAACTTAATCAAATGAATTTGATCATCTGTTTGATGACTTCTGGACAGTTGAGACATATAAGTAAATAGATAGATTTTGCAATTGAGCACATTATCGTAATTCTACATCCACTGACAGTATAATGATGTTATTTAGGATTAATGAAATGATGTGATCATGATATCTTGTTAGGCTATGTTCTCTGATGCCAATAAAAAGTGGCTTCCTGACAGCAGAATATGAAAACTGCCATCAATATTCTATATTATAAACTGAAGTAAAAGCACTTGAATTAAATGTTTTAATGAATATTTTAAGTTACAAAATTAAACTCTGCTCTTTGGTAAAACTATGCTCTGTGTATGTATGTGTGTGCATGTCTGTGTGTATGTGCGTATATGTGTGATTGTATGAGTGTGTATGTGCTTATGTGTTTGTATATGTGTGCATATATGTGTGTGTATGTGTGTATGTTTGTTTATCTCTCTTTTTCCGTGTGTGTGTGTGTGTGTGTGTGTGTGTGTGTGTGTGTATGTGTAGGTCACATATGTACAGGTCAGAGAAAAACTTGGTTCTGTCCTTGCAACCTGTGAGCTCCGGGCTTTGAACTCAGCTTGACAGTCTTGCCAGCAGTCACCTTCACACTCCTTTTTAATCGTTTCTTTCTTTCATAAAGCTACCATGTGAGGTCAAAGTAGTATCTTTCTGATTAGTAGTCAGCATGAGACATTATTAGTAATAATGGCATTGAGTACAACAACTGTCTTCACGGGGTCCTACAATTTAGAAAGAGCTTTTTTCGTACAGTACTTTATCTAACTATCAGTAAAAATAAATTTTGATTCCATAGAGTTATCTCAGAATGCCCAATATTATGAAGCATACTGAGTATCATTCTGCAAGAAAACAAGCAAGCCATATATGAAACACAATGATGACATTTGAACATTCTGATTATTAGAAAAGCACAAGTAGCAAAATACAATAATATATCTTAAAATGTTATATAATCATTAGTGTACATGGCAAGCCATAGAGCTCTGTGAATACATATTTATCATTGATGACAATGCCCCACAAACAAATGTTTTTGTTACCTAGACACAAATAAACAGTGTGGTGAACACAATAGCATCAATATACTTGCATTGAGTTGAGTAGAACTTTCAAAAGGCACATTTTCAGAATGTTAAAGTATAATTGCAATGCTTGGTTCCAAAGTCCTTAACTTGTTTATCCAGAAAATATAATGACATATGTTAGTCAATCAAAGGTCTCAAGTAATTAAAATACCAGTATTTATCCACCTGGCCATCCATCCATCCATTCATTCATCCATCCATCCATCTATCAATTTAATGATGTATTATTCTAAAGGAAATTGAAAAAAAAACCAGCACAGTGATACTATATACAGAATTGGTGTAAATTAATCTTGACTATAGGTCTACTGAAAACATCTAACCTTGTATTGGAAACATCATTTTTGATATTTCAAAGTATATTCTCCTTTACAATAGCTGCTTTTTCTATTATATCCAGGAATAAACTGTTTTTGTGCTTTGTTATGGCTAGGGCTAGCCTTTGTCAGCTTGACACAAACCTAGTCCTTGAAGGAACGGCTGTCAGTAGAGGAAGTGCCTCTGTGGCCTGGCCTGTAGGTAAGTCTGTGGGGTATTTTCTGATTAATGAATGATGTGGAGCAGTCTAGGTCACCGGAGGCATGTCATCCCTGGGAAGGTAAGCATGGCGTGTTTAAAAAAGGTGGCTGAACAAGTCAGGGGAATGAAGCAAACAATCAGTATTCCTTCACGGCTTCTGCTTCAGTTCCAGGCTCCAAGAATTGGAGCTTGACCTCCTATGATGGCTTTCCTTGGTTATGGACTGCAACCGGTAAGCAAATGCACCTTTTGCTTCTCCACTGACTTTTGGTCAGTGTTTTATCAGAGCAAAGGAAAAGCAAACTAGGACAAGTTTATTAGAAAAATAATTAGAATTAGAATACTTGTTTTTTTGTTATAGTTTGATTAACTTAACTATTAAGGGCCTTAATTCATACCTGATTCTTGTTCATGCAGCAACTAAATTAAAAAGCTGCATCAGCTGAACAACTTTCTGTAAATTAAAGGGACTAAAAGCATCATATTTAAAGATTAAATAGTAAAAAAAATCTGTATGAGTTACATTCTCAGCTGCTTTTAAAATATGTCAATGTAGTCTCACTGGGTATAGAAACCACTCTTCTTGTCCAGTTCCATGCCCAGAAGGAGATAGATGGCCAACACAGAACAAAATCAATGATATGTTTGGAGATTTTTCTCTTTCTTTTTATCTTTAAAATTTTTTCCTTACCCTGGAGGTCTTTTATCTATGTGCTAGGGTTTCCAGTTTTGTGTTTTTAGGGGATTTCTGTGTCTCTGACATTGTGTCTATATGTGTTTATTTTGATTTATTTTATTAGATTTTTGTTTTTTCTGTCTGTTTGTCTTGTCATATCCAGGTTGTTTATTCTCATTATAAGTCATTATTATTATTATTATTACTATTTTATTATTAGCTGCTTGTTCGTTTTCTAATGAGAGAATAGGAAAGGATATAGATTTGGGTATGTGAGGAGATGGGTTCTGGAAGACATGGGAAAGTGGCAACCATGGTCAGAATATAATATATGAAAAAAATATTTTTAATTAAAAATAAAGGCTAATGGTGTCTGAAAATGCATTCTGTGGATGAAGAGAAATATTTTACACTACAAAATACTATAATTTTATCTTTATTCATAATGTCTGTGTATTTTCTTATATTGTTGAATTCATTTATGTTTTTCTAATTACTTATTTTTATAGTACTTTGATTTATTTGTATGAACGGACAATTAGCTATTAGTTTAATTTGGTAATTAATCAATTCCAATGACAGGGTTGCTAAAAGAATCTGGTTCTCATGTTTTACTGTTGTAGAGATAAACAATCTTGTTTATATAAGAAAGCTCACCTCAAAAACCTCTCCTTACTAAAAGCTGTTTTAATCAGTTGAGTAGACATACACTGTTAGTTTCGACCATTTCCAATAAGCAGGAAATAGTTACCGGGAAATGACAATGTTCTCAGAGTCATGAGGACATGAACAATGTTCTGAGGCCTATTTAGAAACAGGGCAGGCCAAACAGCCCAGATAATTGATTACTTTGCTAAGTACAGTGTTCCAAAGAGCTTATGAATCAAAGGCTTTGGAGGAAATTACAGAGGGATGTTTCCATGGAGAATGCATCCTGCCTGTTAGAACTCAGGAACAAATGTTAGGGTCAGATGGGTACAGCAAGTCTACCTCTAGTCACCATAGAGAAATTACCAGTGCCACCAAGAGGAAGGGTGGAAGAGGAATTAAAGAAGAGTATCATACAATAAGAGAGACAGAAGTCTTATTACAAAGACCATCATTAGACAAAATACAAAAACCTCATTTTTGTAATGTTTCTGTTTCTTGTTTTAATTGCCCACGTTTAAATAAGTCAATATTTAATGTAGTGTTTTATACTTCATTCACTTTCCTATTAAATACAATGTATTTGAGCAGATTATTATTATTTTATTCTTTGACGGTTTCATACACATATATAGATATTTAATTTTGGATACTATCTCCTCAGATTTCATCCAGTGAAAATTTTAATCCTCCTCACTCTTTCATTGAAATCTTTCTTCTTCCACACTCATGGTTTTTGCTGTTGTTGTTGCTTGTTGCTTTTTAATTTCACAAGACCTGCAAAAGATTTAGTCTGTCAAGATTACAAATGGATAGAGGAGGGATTATAAGGTCCCATCCACCCTGGGAGAATTTGAGTAGTTACAGTTGCTGCTGGGGGGCATTGTCTTTTTCTTCAATGGTGTACCCATGGGTAAATTGACTATGCAGCAGTAAATAACCCCTATCCATGCTCATGCAGGCCATAATTTCATTTATACTAAATAGTATTACATTTATATGAAATAGTATTTATGTGGAATATTACATTTCTATACTCATAATTATTTTCCTAGTAGATAATAATGGTGTTCTGTCCTATTCCAATATATATGTATAACTTTAACTTTTTGTTTATTACCTTATTGAACTAATTGGTGTATTATTTTTATTTTGTTTATGTATTTTTGTTTAATGTTCCATTTTTAATTTTCTTTCTGTATACTTATCTTTGATCAATTATTCTGATATATTGTTTAGTTTATTATCTCCTTTTTTAGTTTTAGTCTATCCAATATTAATTGCAAGTATTGTAACTTCAATACATAATATTTATTTTGTTGTTTTTTCTTCCCTTCCTATCATTATATATCTATATGTATATGTATATCTATATATAAATTAGCCATTTCTGTTAATACATTTTTCTCATCTTCTTGGTTATCTGATAACTTTGATAATATATTAGAGATTTTTAAATATATTAGAATAACTATAAACCTAGCTGGAGCTAGGGAACACCTGCTTTTCCTTATATCTGAGTCAAGTCCATATCTATGTCTTAAAATTTCTGAAATCATGAGCTATAGATAATATAGATTAGTTCTGTTATTGTTGCAGACTTGGGAATGCTGAATAGGTTGACTTTACCTTCACCAGATGCATAGCTTCTAAATCCTGAGTTGGAGTTTATACAGCATATTAGCTTTTGAAAACTGTCTCCAATCTACCATAGTGAAGCCTTGTTCAATTTCATCTGTTAATATCAATGTGGCCTAAACATAAGTGACCCAAACACTATAATAATTGATTCACTGATGTGTTTGTATGTCATTATCTATTCATTGCTTGAGGAAATATCTGTGCTGGTCCCAGTTCCCTGATACTTTTCATAATGAAGCAATAAGCACGGATGGCTAGGTATCTCTATGCTATTATATACATTATATAGTATGTAAAATTTATATTTTTGTATTGATTTTCACAGTGACTCTACTCAGTTTTACTCATACCA
>CABHPQ010175249.1:0-34489 GCA_902168405.1 Peromyscus aztecus | reverse complement strand
AGTGAGTATCTGTAATGAGACTTTTTCACATTGCCTCCAGGCCGAAAGCAATGCACAAAAATTCTGTTTTTTAAGTAGCTGTGTCCAAAATGTTTTTTTAGAAATATGCTAGTCACTTCAAAACTATTAGAAAACTAATAAATTGAAAGAAAAAAAATACTCATGTGCATTTTTAATAACGACATCACTTCTGAGTGGGGTGTGTACCTGATGAGTACGGCACAACTTCTAAGACCATAGGTTCACCCCAGGCGACAATACTGTCATTTGGTTTCATCTTGTGAGGGTATCCATCAAAGCCAGCTTTGCACATGTTTGAAGTACCACGAAAAAGAAGATCATGAAGTCTAAAGCTTAAATTCCAAGTTGCCTACAGTGAGTAGTCCCCTCAGCATCTGGCAAATGTCAAGTACCACAGTGTTTTCTTCAAATTTCCTCAGTGTTTAGCAGTTACTGTGGTACCCTGCAGTGCACTCGAGCATCGTAGGGAACCATTGCCATAGGGCAAGCCACACCACCTGTAGTCTGCTTCTGCCTCTTCAGAGAAAAATCAACTTCCCTTGTTTTTATGCCACGATAATTTAAAATCTGTAAGAGCAGATGAACATTGATCCTCTCTAATAGACCCTTCAAACTCTTTTGAAAAGGAGTAAAATTATAAGTAGAGGGCTAAGGACGTAGCTCATTGGTAGAGTATTTGCCTAGGAGGCATGACATCCTGGCACCTCATGAACTGGGTATGATGGCACATGTCATCCAAGCGCTCTGGAGCTAGAAGCTGGAGAATTAGAAGTTCAAGGTCATCCTTGGTTACTCAGCAAATTTGCGGCCAGCTTGTCTTGTGTGGGACTCTGAAGGCAATGACTAACTAGTTTCATCTGAAAGTCCCATGAGCCTGTGGTCATCTCCCACTTCCTTCCCTGCAGTTACTTTTTGCCCTTTGGCCCAGGACATTTCTCTCAACTGTTTCCCTTTTCTTCCACTTACCATTCTGCTAGCTGCTGGCTGTGAGCCCGCTGCCCTCCGTGACTCCTGACGCCTTCCCTTCCAGAATGATGCCTTCGCCCTAGTGGCACCTTGTTGAAGGGCTATAGGTATTTGCGTGGAAAACAGAATGAGTAGTATGGGAACCATTGAAGAGCAGCCACCTCCTCCAACAAGGCCACACCCCCTTGTCCTTCCCGAACAGTCTGCAAACTGGGAACCAAACATTCAAACATATGAGCCTATGGGGTCCATTTTCATTCAAACCACCACAGTCCATTTCATCTAAAGATTCTCATGCTCATCGACTTCTAATCTTCCTTTATTTTGAAATGTGCCGCTTCGCACTGCTTGGGTGACGAAGGCTGTTGTGGCACCGGAGTTCCTAATCGTCAGCCTTCATCACCTGAGTGGTGATGTAAGCTCCTGGCTCCTGTTCCAACGTCATGCCTGCCTGCCTGCCTGCTGCTGTGCTCCCACCGTGACGATCATGGACTCACCCTCTGAAACTTGAATCGAGCCCCCAGTTAACTGCTTCTTCTACAGGCTGCCTCAGTCATGGTTTCCCTTCACAACAGTACGACAGTAACTAAGACAGAAGCGATACCAGGGCATTGCTGTGGCTGACCTGGAAATGCTGCTCGTTGGCAGAATGTGGACTGTGGATTAGGAAAGTGGTTGAGTGATGTAAACAGGGCTCAATGGCCCATTCTGGTAGGAGCATGGGAGACTTTAGGGCTAAGAGCACTGTGGGCTGTGGAGGCCCAGCTCAAAGGTTTTTGAGGAAGAACAGTAGCAGTTGGGATAGAGACCATTCTTGTGATAATCTTGGCGGAGAATGTGGCTGCTTTCTGCCCTAGTCCAAATAGTCTGTCAGAGGTTACATTGAAGAGTTTTGGACTAATGTCATTGACAGAGGAGATTTTTAAGACAGCTTAGTATTGACTGTGTCACGTGGTTTTAATGATCACTCTTATGCAGATCTGCAATGTAAAGGAGCAAATGAGTAGAAAAGAAATACAAAATGTACAATTTGAGGAGAAAAAGAACATCAGGTGTACTGTTGGAGCCAAGTCTTTGTGCTCAAAGAGATGAGAATTTAAGGAAAGGCTTCAGGAGAAATGAAATAAAGGAAGGTATGCCCTTAGGGTAAGACCCCTCTCAGCTAAGCTTCCAACTTGTGAAAAGCAATGCTTATCAACAAAGAGAATCATCTGGCTTTATCAAGAAAGATTAGAGGTATAGAGGGGTTGTGGGAACTTCCTCTGTGTTTAAGGAGGAGGCTGAAGCCAGGCACGTGGCAAAGAAGTCCCTGAATGGAAGCCTGGAAAAGCCATTGCATAAAGCTGTGAAAGTGAAGCCTGGATTGGGTTGGAAACCCCAAGATGTTGGAGATGCCAGAACCTTGAGATACCTGCTACAGAGAACTGCAAAAGGGTGAACCAGTCCATGAAAGAGAAGTGAGTTGCAGTCAACAAAGCTGGAAGGGATGGGTGATATGAAGAGCCACCTAATAAGCTCTTTAACATTGGACATAAGAGATACAGAATTGGGAGTTTACCCTGTTGGGTTTCAGTCTTCCTTTGGTCCAGTATATCCTCACTATGCCCTTGGAATAATAATGTATATTTTGTGCCATTGTGTTATATGATACTTTGTGTTCTGACAAATAAAGCTTGCCTGGAGATCAGAGGGCAGAGCTAGCCACTAGTTAACCATAGAGGCCAGGCAGTGGTGGCACACATCTTTAATCCCAGCACTTGGGAGGAGGAAGCGGAAGGTTAAGGAGTTCAAGGCCACCTTGGGCTACACGAGATTAAATCAGTCTAAAAGAGAAACAGAGCGGAGAAAGTGGTAGTGCATGCCTTTAATCCCAGCACTAGGGAGGTGGAGACAGGAATATAAGGCGGTAGAGACAGGATTCAGTCTGAGGATTCGTGGAGACAGGATCCCCACACATTCACTGTGAGATTTTGAAGAGGTAAGAAGTGACTGGCTGCTCTGCTTCTCTGATCTTTCAGCTTTCACCCTGATATCTGACTCCAGGTTTTTATTTAATAAGACTAATTAGGGTCACACTTCACCATAGTATGCTGGAAGTATGTGATTTTTTTTTAATTTTACAAGGAATTAAGAGATTGCCTTGAGTCTCAGCAGAGACTTTGGACTTTGAAACAGTGTTGAGACTATGAAAAACTCTAAGGGCTTTTGAAGTTGGGCTGAATGCATTTTGCATTATGATATGGTTTCAAGCCTATGGTGGCCAGGGAGTAGAATAGGGTGGTTTGCATGAAAATGGCCTCCCATGGGTGTATATATTTTAATATTTGGTTTCCACTTGGCGGACTGTTTGGGAAGGGTTAGGAGGTATAACCTTATTGGAAGAGGTGTGTCACTGGGGATGGGTTTTAAAATTTCAAAAGCCCATGCCAGGCCCAGTCTTGACCTCTCTCTCTCCTCCTCCTGCCTGCAGATCAGGATGTAAGCTCTCAGCTACTGCTCTAGCACCATGCCTTCTACTTGCCACCATGCTTCCTTCCCACCATGTTGGCAAAGGAACCATGCCCTGAAATAGTAAACAAGCCCCCATGAAATGTTTCTTCTACAGCAGCCTTGGTTAACGTGTCTCATCATAGTAACAGAACAGTCACTAAGACACAGGCACTCAAAGCCGAGCTCCCAGGAAGGCCCAACAGCTTTGAGCTTAGAAACAAAGTCCCTTTCTCCCCAGGTCACCTTTTCTAAGGGAAGATGTTGCTGTTTCTGCTTGGCTCAGAGAAGCAAGACATGCCCATTCAATGGACGCCTCCCATGAATGAAGACAGTGTCCCAAGTTGAATCCCCGTTCCTGAAGCCCTACAGACAGGTACTCTTCAGTTCTTAAGGCCAATCACAGCGACCACCATGCTCTTTTGAGGTCCGGTAGACCTTGTCTTTTCTGGTTGGCTTCTTCTGTGTGTATGCTAAGAAATTCAATGAGATAGCAGCACATCCCCGTGTATTCTGGCTATTAATCCCAAAAGACAGGACTTGGGTATGTCAGCTTCTATGCGGGTTCCAGAAGAAGGGCAACTTGAGTCACTAAAGTAGCTGAGAACCTTCCTCTGTGATTCTATTGGGTCCTCCAGTTTTAGCCTCCAAAACTAAAAGGGAAGACTGCTTTCCCCTCCTTCTGTCATCCCGTCTGAGCTGCCTTCACCTTGCTGGATGAGAAAAGACAGAGAGAAATCCACCTGCAGGTGGACAGATTAATTTCTTTCACTTAGTCAATGAACAGACTGTTCTGTCTTGTACACACATCTTCCCAGAATGTGCAGAGGATCCTAGTCCGCAGTGGTCATTAGCCAACTGTGGACCCAGAGCCACTTTCATTGGTAAAATGACCAAGCTGATGAGTACAAGGCTCAGTCAATAAAAAATGACCAAGTTAATTTGTGAACAGCTAACAAGTCAACCTGCAATCCACTCTGAGAGGGGTGTGTGTGTAATCGCTGGCATTATATTTACTTTACACTACCAGTTCTCTGTCTGTCACCACAGGAGAGATCTTCCTTTATTTATCCTGGGAGTTGGAGTGGAGAGAAATCACAATAAGACTTTAAAGTTTCTGCTTGCAACTTGAATTTTGGGATTGTTTTGGGACTTGGATTTTTTTTTTTTAACATAAAAGCAACCGTAGTTAGTTTTAGTCTAAACTATTTAGCTTAGAATACAATTCCATGCCAAGCTCTGTGGGTCCTTTCAGCTAATCTCTGAGTGTGGAATGGTGTTGACTCTCCTTTACCCTAATTCACCTTATAATGGGAAATTATACTCATGCCTAAGTGATACTCGAATGATTTACAGGAAGCTAGTAAATGGGACAAGGAGTCCATATGTGGGTCCCTTCCTGATAGTTTTTTTTTTTTTTTTAAATACGTATGTACCTGAGCCCTTGCTTAACACCTTGGCTCTGTTCTGGGTCATAGGATTTCCAATATCCTGTTTTTGATTCCAGCCTAGTCCTCATAAAAATCACAATTTACCACTGTGTATGTTATTTTAAATCATATACATTTAGCATTACTGTTTCTAGATCTGTGAAGACCTATGGCACAGCATACAAGAGACAAACAGTGTTTTGTCTTGTCATTTTGATGAGTGGGAGAGAAAAATCTGAAACCCAGAAGAGATCCACAGGCAGACTGGCCGGACTTCCTGGGTTTCTTTGAAGTCAAGGTTATTCTTGGGATACAGCCCAGTTGGGTACTCAGGGGTGTCTCCAAGAATTACAGCTCCTTAACTCCTGAAGATAAGTGGGTCAGTTCTTCAACTTGGCAAATGAGCTACCTTCGGGGACTAAACAATCCTAATAAAAGCTCTGGCTGAAATCTAATGACGTAAACGGAGCTGCGAGCCAACTTTATACCAGTGAAATATTTATCCCTGTCTCATATTTGTTGGCAGCACACAGTGCTGAGATCACAGCAAATTCAATAACAAACCCTCTGAGGCAGCTCGAAGCAAGCAAAAACTATTGGCTCCTGAAGTAGGCATCAAGAGACTGCCAGGCTGGCCCCTGGCATGAGGGGCTGGCATTCCTGTTTCAGACTGGGATGGGCAGTGGGTGGGGAAACAGGAAGCACCTCGGTACTTGCGTCCGCCTAGAAGAGATCGGTCTTTGCTGGGAGATAAGGCTTTGCTGGGAGACAAGTGTGTGTCCCACCCTGCCCTGATAAGGGACACAGAATTGTGAAAATAAACCACAGTCACTGGATGTGAGGAGCTCAGCTGGGCCACAGTCAACTAGTCTTGGAAGAAGAGCAGATGGGGAGGGAACTGTGACTTTGCATTAATCCTGAAGAATGTAGTTACTCACAGCCACAGATGTTTCCCTTACGTGGATGCTGTCAGCTTAGGTTTTGATTTCAGAAAATACAATCGACGTTGAGGTTGGGGTGTAGTTCAGTTGATAGAGTGCTTGCCTAGCATGATCGGAGGCCCTGAGTTTGGTCTCTAGTGGTGCATAAACTGGGTGTGTGGTACATGCCTATAGTCTCAGGACTGCGGTTGTGGAAGCAGAGGAATCAGAAGTTGGGCTACTTAGCAAGTCTGAGGCCATCCTGGGATATGAGACCCTGTCTCAACAAAAGAAAACAAAAACAAAGCCCCAGAACAACAACATGCTGCAATTAGACCCTCTGATTCTCTTGAACCGTTTCTGCCCCTGTTTACCCATCTACTTCTCCAGCAAGGATCCCATCGGAGAGGTGAAGTGGACATGATGGCAGTGCCCATGATGGTGCAGGTCCGAGCCTCCTCCCTTTCCCGCCTCTCACATCTTTTCCCGGTACCAGGCTGGCTCTACCGTCAGACTGAGCGACAGCCGCCAGTCTCTTCTCATGGTGCAGTGATGCCATAGCGCTGCTATGGGAGCCAGCCATTCCAGAATCTTATCCTGCTCTGCCCCACGCCCCTAAATTCAAATACCTGTGACAAAGAGGATAAAACCATTCACTCTGTATAAGGCTTCTCTTACGATGCGGTCTTACTTTATAACGCTAGCATGGGGCTGGAGAGACGGATCAGCAGTTAAGAGTACTTAGTGATCATTAGAGGAACTTAGAGGAGCTGAGTTAAGTTCCCAGCATCCACACTGGGAAGCTCACAACTGTCCATAACGCTAGGGGATCCAGTGCCTCTTGCCTGCACATATCCACACACAAACATGTGCATATACACGTAATTAAAAATAAGATAAATACTTTAAAATGGGATTGCATTACTCCATGAATGGGTTTAGTGGTGACATCTTCTTCTTTGTGGGACAAAGTTGTTCTACCTTTACCGAAGTGGCCTCAGGGGAGGAAAAGAGCAACCCTTGGAGAGGAAGAAAGTGGGAGGAAACCGGGAGTTAATTTTGTTCAGGGCTGGCCTGCTGAGTTGATTTGATTGCTAGGCACCCACTTGAAGACAATGATCAGTAAAAGAGCATTTCTCCAACTTAGTGGGAGCCTGTTCAACTTACCAACAACATGATTCGAGAGTGAAGAAGTGAAATGTCCCCTCTCCAAACTCTCCTACATTAGTTTCTAGGCAGTAAGTACTGAGGTGTTAGTGAGTAGCTGGGACTGGTGACCCGGAGGTTCCTAGACTAGATGAAGATGAGTAGATCCATCCATCCATCCGTCCGTCCATCTGTCCATCCGTCCATCCGTCCATCCGTCCATCCAACCATCCATCCACTATGGTGGTTTGAATGAAAAATGTCCCCCATAGGCTCAGATATTTGAACACTTGGTCCCCAGCTGGTAGGACTATTTAGAGAGGTTTAGGAGGTGTGGCCTTTCTGGATGAAGTATGTCCCTGGAAGTGGCCTTTGAGAATAGCTTTGTTATGTCCAGTTCTTTCTTTCAGCTTCCTGTTCCCATTGCCATGCCTACGACTTGCTCCCATGCCTCCCTGCCATGGTGGCCTCTTATTTCTCTTAAACCTTAAGCCAAAATAAACATAAGTCAGATTTGGTGGTGGTGCTGAATCACAGCAACAGGAAAGGAACTAATATGCCATCTGTTCACCCACCCATCCAGTCTTCCTGCTGGTGTGCTGCAACACCTCTTCTCATCTCTGCCTCCAGTTATAACTTGAAACTGGCCGTGGGGGGGAATGTGAATACCATGAAAATGGTATTGGTGACAACCATTGCAAATAAAGACTTGGTCGTGAAGACCTGGATATTAAACAGTTATCAGGCTCATCACTGGGCTCGTTGATCTACTTCTTCTGCCTATCTATCTATCTATCTATCTATCCATTTCCCATTCATTCATCCATTCATCTATCCATCTACTTACTTCTCTATACATGTATGTATCTCCATATTTACTTCTTTCTATATACACATATGGATGGATGTGTCTAGTTATACATGCAATCAACACATATGAATTAGGCACCCTGGACGTGCAAGCATTCTGATGTTCTTCTGTCCTTCACACTTCACTTTGGGACCTGAATATCTGCCAGACTCTAGCTGTGAGAGAACATGAGGATGACATTTATCGATTCCTTTATGACATCCCAGGAGGTGTTTCTGTCCCAGTTGAGACGATAAACTATTTGAGTCCTGGCACACAGAGTAGCCCTGCCTGCACAGGAGAGCCCTGGCCACTTTTCCTGACCTTCACATTAGATAAACTTTGCTCCGGGACAACTGGTAACCAGCAGCAGTGTGCAAAGATAGGGGTAGGTTGGGATCACCTCATCGTGGTCTGGGGAGAGGGGATGTCAGGCTGAGTTCCTCCTTCCCTCTCTGCCTTTGGCTCATTTTCACTTTTGGCTCTTGCTCCACTGCACCTCTCCACGTTGATTGTGTTGACCTGCCTTTCCTCATGTCTTATCCACCTGCTCTACTCCGTGAGGTAATAAGAATACCATGTGACTGAGAAAAATTACAAGCTATTTTTAGAGAAAAAAAAAATTACATTGCCAGCTGAGGTTTTGGTGATTTGAGGGGTGTGGTTTGTCTGGAGTTTCCCATGATTTTCTATTCTTTCTGTTGATCTGGTTGCAAATTTTCTAAAACCAGAGTTTCCTTTGGTTTTAGATAGGCAGAACTCTCACACAGCCTTGTCACACTCAGACATTGAACAGGATTTCCTAAGTGAGGAAAGTCCCTTCACACATCATCGCTGTACTGGGATGGTTATCACATGTCCAACCTATTCTGCATATTTAACTTCCAGAGGCAGATGGTACAATTAACAGGTTTTCCAGCTGGGTGTCTTTCAGCCTTGGTTCTAGAAAATTCTAGGCACCCAAAACCAAGAGGAAAAGGGACAAAGAGACCCAGGAGCGATTATAACTGTCCTGTGGGGGAGCATTTTTCTTTGGTTGCTGAAAACCCAGAGTCCTTTATTTCTCCTCCTGAACTTCATTAGCATCAAGCTCAGCCCAAGAAACCAAACTACAATGGATGAGGCATTTCTTCAGTACAAGACCTGAGTTCGCTGAATGTGCCAAGTGCTGGCTTTACACAGGTGAATGAGACCTTTGTTTGTCCTCCAGGAATTCACAATCTATTTAAGGAAAACAAAATGTAAAAGGAAAGAACATTGGCAATGCTGAGGACCTACTTTATTCATTCACCTAAGAACTTTCTGAGTCTTTATTGGGTGCCTGTGGTAGTCTGAACATAATCCCCTCCGCCAATCTCATAGGGAGTGGCACTATTAGGAGGTGTGGCTTTGTTGGAGTGGATTTGGCCTTGTTAGAGGAAGTGTGTCACTGTGGGGGCAGGCTTTGAGGTTTCCTATGCTCAAGATACCACCTAGTGTCTGAGTCCACTTCCTGTTGCCTGAAAGATGTAGAACTCTCAGTTACTTCTCCAGCACCATGTCTGCTGGCACACCACCATGCTCCTTGTGGTGATAATGAACTGAACCTCTGAAAGTATAAGCAAGCCACCCCAATTAAATGTTTTCATTTATAAGAGTTGCCGTGGTCATGGTGTCTCTTTACAGCAATAAAAACCCTAATGAAGACAGTGCCCAATACTGTTTTAAGTGCTGGGGATTCAGGGACAGAAAAGATAGATGTGGCTTCTCCGCTGAATGTCCCATTCCAGTGGAGCAAACACTTTATAAGACAACCATGCAGGGTTGGAGAGATGGCTCAGAGGTGAAGAGCACTTGCTGCTGTTCCTGAGAACCTGAATTCGGTTCCCAACTGTGTTAGTCAGTGTTCTGTTGCTGTGAAGAGACACCATGACCACTGCAACTCTTATAGAAGAAAGCATTTAACTGGGGCTGGCTTACAGTTTCAGAGGTTACATTTGTTGTCATCATGGTAGGTAACGTGGAGACAGGCAGGCAGACATGATGCTGAAGAAAGTAGCTGAGAGTTCTGCAACTGGGTCTGCAGGCAGCAGGAAGAGAGAGACTCTGGGCTTGGAATGGGCTTTCTGAAACCTCAAAGCCCATCCCCAGTGACACACTTCCTCCAACAAGGCCACACCTCCTAATCCTTCAAATAGTGCCATTCCCTGGTGACCAAGTATTCTAATCTATGAGTCTGTGGAGGGCATTCTCATTTAAACCATCACACTAACACAGGCCACAACTGCAAGTAAATCCAGCTCCAGGAGATCCAATGCCTCTGTCTGCCAAGGATACCTGCATACATGTGTGCATACACACACACACATACCTGCACACATATACAATTAAAAATAAAAATAGATATTTAATAATCAACCCCCCATCGTGCTGATAGTATGACACTTTCTCAACAAGTTAAACATGGAACCCCATTAAGCTCCAGCCATTCCATTTCCAGGAATGTAACCAAAAGATCAAAAAGCAGGGATTCAAAGAGTAATCTGTGCACTTACGTTCATAGCAGCAACATTAGGCAGGAGGCAGAAGCCACTGTCTAGTAACACATGAACTGGCAAATAAAATGTGGTACATTCATGCACTGGAATACTGTGGCATTGACTTAAAAAAATGTAGTGCTGTGACGAAGGTCAGGACCTCACACATGCTGGGCAAGTGCTCTCCACAGAGCCGTAGCCACAGCCCTTTCAGTAAGTTTTATCTTGATGTAAAGTCATACTAAGTTGCCCAGCATGGCAATTGAATTTGCCATCCTCTAACCTTAGTCCCCTGGGTAGCTGGTGTTGTGGGTGTGCATTACCATGTGTTCATCACTTACATGTTCTTTACCAAGTTTTCCCAAAACTATATGACAAGACACTGACTTTGTCACAATCCATCCATCTTTTTCAGATTTCCCATTTATTTATACATCTGTGTATATGTGTGTCCATACACATGTATTATGCTCTACACCATTTATCACTGTGTAGATCTGTGTACATTTTTCACAGTCAGAATGCCTACAGTTCCAGCACTGTGAAGATCCTTATGTTGCCCATTCACAAGCACCCCACTTTATGTGCTGATTCGCCATCCCATCCCTGTCCTATAGCAAAACATTGTCCTTGCAAAATGTTCCATAAATGGATGCATACAGTTTATCCTTCTTAGCTACACCTTTGCACTCACTAGCTCTAACAGAGCCCAGCTCTGTCATCTGGCTTTTGCTAGTATCTTTGTAGTCTCACCCTTTTTTCCTCGCCTTTTGTCCCTATCTGGGGAAGCTGAGAAGGAAGCCAGAGTTCTCCTTCCTCATCCACATGAGCCCCTGCCCCAGCCCCTCACCACAATAAAAAACCCCAAGCCGTTTCCTCTCTCTGACTCTCAAGCCATTTGGGGGTTTTCTTGGGAAGCCTGTCCAGCTGTCTGCTGGGAACGTCATTGTGCAAGCAATTAACCTCTTGTTCCCTCCTGACAGAATGTGGCATCATCAAGCATGGGCACTTGAGCTATCCTTCATGTGGGAGACTGCCCTACTGCTGTAGGATGGCTGCAAGCAGCCTGGCTCCCTAAATTGTCATCCAAGTGATTACACATTTCAGTTGCTGAGTGGATTCCATGGCATGGTTAACCATTTGCCTGCTAAAGGACATGTTCGTCTTTTAAAAGTTTTTAGCTTTTGTGTCAAAGCAGCTGTGAACTTCAAGCCCAGGTCTTTATAAGAACATAGGTTTTCATTTATCTGGGGTAAATGCGTAAGAACGCAATTCATGTATCACCCAGTGACCATGTTTGCACCCTATCCTGTGCCTTTTTAAAAAATTACATTTGTTTGTTTCTTTATTTATTGTGTGAGGGATCAGAGGACGGACAACTTGCAAGAGTCACCTCTCCCCTTCCATCATGTGGGTCCCAAGAATTGAACTCAGGTTGCCAATCTTGGCAATAAGTGTCCTTTACCTGTTAAAGCCATCTTGCTGGCCTGGTGTGTCTATTTAAATGCATATATTTTAAGAAAATGCAGCATTATTTCCAGGGCAGCACTATTTGATGTCCCTTTCAGTGATAGGTGAGGGTTCCCTGCATCCTCACCAGCATCTGGGTTTTGTTGCTATTTCTATTCCAGCCTGTTTCAATGTGTTATAATGTCTCAGTTTAAATCATATTCCTGTAATGAGTAATAGAATTGAACACTTCTTCACATGTTTATTTGTCCGCTGTGTATCTTCTTTGGTAAACTATCTCTTCATAATTTTGAGCTATATTTTCTTCCTTTTTTTTCTTCCCTTCCTTCCTTCCTTCTTTCCTTCCTTCCTTCCTTCCTTCCTTCCTTCCTTCCTTCCTTCCTTCCTTCCTTCCTTCCTTCCTTCCTCTCCTTCTTTCTTTCTTAAGTGCTGAAACTTGAACCTAATCTTGTCAATAAATAAACTTGCCAAGAGCTTTCATCTAGAGTGAGTCTAATACTCTGTGGTTTACCAAAACATGGGCTACCTTACCTCGGCTGAACATGTTGCTTCCTTGCTCTGGAAAACAGTCAGCAAAAGCTTAAGCAAGTAAGTTATTTGGTAGACCCGAGGGCTGGTCATGGTTTGTGCTGTTGGATGCTCTACAGAGCAGATGGAATACGATTTACAAGTATTGCTTATGTTTTGGCCAAGAACAGAGGTTCATATGCTTTCTTTCTTGGCCATGTTTTCAAGCATGTACCGAGAAATTATTTGCTTAATAGTGTTAGTCTGGTATATTATCAGAGTATATCAATTAGAAATGCTTACTAGTTATCTCTGTGTCTACCAATAGAAGAATATGACCTTTGAGGTATGTTAGCATTCTAAGTTGTAGTCCAGAGTGGTCAATGGGAAAACGCTAATTGAGGAGGACTAGTCTCTTGCTAGACTGACTCAGTACTTCAGGAGCTACCTTATCAGGCACACAAACTTCTACACTGTCTGGTCCTTTCTTTTGAAAATGAAGGAACCATGTTTTGGTTGAATTTACAGCTCTTGGGGCTGATTTCCAGGCCACCCTCTGCCCTAATCCAGAGTGAAATAGATGAATGATTCAGAATCATCCCACATAGATCTGGGTCCTCCAGCTTCGGCCTTCGGTTTGCCTTCTCCCACTTGACATTGGTCCCATAACCTTTTCTTGCTTTCTGGGTGTTGAGAGGTCTGTCAGCCCCTGTCTGCTTCCGTCCCCTGATTACACGTGCTTCCCTAAGAGAGACGTGTTATAAGTAAACACATCCCGCTAGGTTTGTAGTGTCTTCCTGCTGCCATTTGAGCATCTTCTAGGTAGTCCTAAGCCTGATGATGCCTTGGCCTCCCCAGTGGAAAGCTCCACTCCTGTGCTCTGTTCTAGACTTAGAGAGAAGCGTTACCGTTCCCTGAACTACGGCTTGGATCCTTCAGTCCAAAGCATTGGGCGGTTGCCCTCAAAGTCCCCTGCAGGTTTCAATGTATCCGGGTGCTCAGTGTCATTTTCTAGGCACTCTTGGTGACTTTCCATTGTTCCACGGGCCTACTATTAGTGTCTCACCTATGACATAAAGAATCAGCTTGATTATCAGAGATATTCATCACTGGGAGCCACTGGAAATCAAGGTTCTGCTTGAACTTATTCTGTCCATTGTTACTTATTATTGTCACAAGACATTCCTAATATGGACCCTGAGACTGTGGCTTTGGAAGAGGAGCAATCAAGGATATTTCTGAGATTTTGCTCTTAGACGCTGATATTTTGTTTTAATTTTTTTGTACTTTTGTTATGTACTTTTATGGGGGTATATTTTATGTACTTTTAATAGGGTATATTACTTGTACAAGTGATGAACTTGTTATGACATTTTTAATGCATCCATATGACCCATTTTGATGATACTCTCTGCCCCCCCCCCCCATCTAGCTGCAGCCTCTTCTCTGGTTCCTTTCCATTTCTCAAATGGATTTGGCTTATTTTTTGTTTCTATTTTTAAAAAAATACTGTATTCTTTGAGAATTTCACACATGCATGCAATGCATTTTGATTATATTCTCCTCCTAAGTCTATCCCCTCAATTTCATACCCTCTTAAAAAAAAAACAAACTGAGTCCAATTTGTATTGCCCATCTATGCACGGACATGAGACCATCTGCTGGAGCATTGTTAACAGTGTGCCAGGGACCAAACCCTAAAAGGCAACTGAATGTCTTTCCCCAGCAGCAATCAACTATTGCTAGCTCCTTAGCTAGGAGATGGGAACTCATAAGCCCCACCTCCATGTCGGAATGGTGACTGGCTTGATCTTGTGAAGGTCTTGTGCAGGCCACCGCAGCTGTGAATTCATGAGTGCAGCCATTCTGTCCTGTCTAGAAGACATTTCACCCCAGTCCTCCCTGACATGTGGCTCTTAGAATCTTTCTGTCACCTTTCCTTGACATTCCTTGAGCACTGGGGAGAGGGAGCATGATATAGATGTCCTGTTTGTGGCTGAGTATTCCACAGACATTTATTCTCTGTCCTCTACCAGTTGTGAGTTTTAGCTGCATTAACGTCCATCCACAGTCAACCAGAAATGTATAAGTGCCCACACCCCTCCTCACCAATGTTTGTTGCTGGCTTTATGAGAGCAGCCACTCTGGCTGGAGTGGCATGAAACTCAATAGTTTTGATTTGTCTTTCTCTGATGACCAAAGATCTTGAATCTTTGTGTGGTTTTTGTTTGTTATTGTTTTATATTTTTTGAGATTGGGAAGGCTTTTGCTATGGAGACCAGGCTGGATTTGAACTCAGGATCCTCCTGTCTTAGGCTCCCCGAGTGTAGAGATTACACACACCATTGACTGTTTTTTGTTTTTTTTGCTTTTTTTGTTTGTTTGTTTGTTTGTTTGTTTTTCGAGACAGGGTTTCTCTGTGTAGCTTTGTGCCTTTCCTGGAACTCACTCTGTAGCCCAGGCTGGCCTCGAACTCGCAGAGATCTGCCTGTCTCTGCCTCCCGAGTGCTGGGATTAAAGGCATGCGCCACCAACGCCCGGCCTTGTGTATACTTTTTGACCATTTGTAGCTCTTTTGAGAACTATCCCATTCTTTTGGTCATTTATTGATTATTATTTGTTCTTTTGGTGTTTGACCTTCAGAGTTCTTTGTGTATTCTAGGTCAATGCCTTGCTGATTGAATAACTGGCAAAGATTTTTTTTTCCCTTTCTGTAGGTCATATCTAAATATGCAAGGGAGCTGTGGATTTTTCAAATAAGGACATCAATTGTCAAATGTTTACACTGGGCACAAATACCAGAAAAATAAAAAGTCCAATTAATTTCAAAGCTGCGGGAAACACACAATTGATCTCTGCACCCACAGGTCCCTCCTCCTCATTCTTCAGTGTAATGGAAGCCACAGCAAAGGTGGTCTGGTACAGTTGTTTTACCGGGGCAAACACTGACTGAGGAGATGGTAATAAGAAGTAGCCTAAGGTTATGTTTTATAGGCACTGACACTTTCCAACCAGCATCCCTCAGTGAATTCCCACTGTCACTCAGGCACTGAATTCCTTAATGTGGGGCATTGAATTCAGGCTTATTATCAAATGTCTTTTCTCTTCCATATCTCCTTGTACCTCCACCTTAAAGTAACCAGTTGTGGTTGTTTGAATGGGAGCATCAGCTAATCTGTGCTGGGCATTGTCTTACACACTATTTTAATACTTTACAATACACACCCCACTCAAGGGTGAAATAGAAATAGGTCTCTCTCTCTCTCTCTCTCTCTCTCTCTCTCTCTCTCTCTCTCTCCCTCCACATTTCTCAAATAACTATTTGGGTTTACTAGCGAAGATCTTTATCATAAGTGATTTTTTAGTCTGGTCTGTTAGAGCATCAGGTAGAACTTGTTTGAAAACAATTGCTTCTTATAGTTTTTATTCAATGCTTCCTATCACATGTCCCCGGTCTCCCCAGACTTCTAGGCTGCTGTGTATTCTGTTTTCCTTGGTTGATTGCCTAGGAAGCATTCCTTTCCCCCACTTTAAA
Source organism: Peromyscus aztecus (assembly GCA_902168405.1). Lineage (NCBI taxonomy): Eukaryota > Metazoa > Chordata > Mammalia > Rodentia > Cricetidae > Peromyscus > Peromyscus aztecus. Next base: position 18,641 of record CABHPQ010175249.1, on the reverse strand, counting down.
ATGCAGCTGGAGTCATCTCTGTGAGGTATTCTGTCCTTGTCCTCTTGTGTCTTAGTTGATGGGCTTAGCCCCTCCTCCCACACAGTAGTATTCCCTGGGCAGACTTCTGTTAGAGGCAATATATATCACAATTCGTGCTTTGGTCTGAAGAAGTCTTAACAGAGCTGTTATTTGTTTTTTTAAGCAGTTCTGAATATACAATGCCCTTCTGAATATACCCCTCATTCAGGCTGCAACCAGATATTTCCAGAGTCTCGTGAAGAATGCACAGCTGGGATTGGGAGATGGCTCCGTGGACAAAATGCACGCTGTGCAACCATGAGGACCTGAGCTCAGTTCCCCAGAACCCAAGTAAGAACCAGGCATAGTCATCTACATCTGAAATGCTAGCTATGGGACGGTGGAGGGGCTTTCTGGCTAGCCAGTCTAGCTGAACAGTGAGCTCCAGGGTCAGCAAAAGACTGCATCTCAGAAAAATAACGTGAAGAGCTACAGAAGAAGACAAGCATTGTCAGTCTCCGGATGTCTATGTGTGCGTATGCATGTATGCATACACACACACACACACACACACACACACACACACACACACACACACGTGTACACACAGAATGCACATCTGGAGGCAAAACACATCTAACATAACATAACTATAATATAACTCTATGTTTTCCAATTAATACAGTTAATGTCAGAATTGGTTTTGTTATTGCTGAAAGTAGAGGAATGTTGATTAGCACCAAGAAAGTCAGAGATGAGATCTGATGAGTTAAAAACAAAACAAAAACAAAAACAAATGAGCTAAGTGGACTAGTTAAAATAGTTTCCAACAGTGGTTCTTAACCTTCCTAATGCTGCTACTCTTTAATACAGTTCCCCATGTTGTGGTGACCCCCAACCACCGAATTATTTTCATTACTACTTCATAACTGTAATTTTGCTACTGTTATGAATCATAATATAAATATCTGATATGCAGGATATCTGATGTGAGATCCTGGTAAAAAGGTTCTTTGATCCCCCAACTCAACCCACAGGTTGAGAACTGCTGGTTTAGAGGCACTTAACTCTTGTATGAAGAGGACATCCACCTTGAATTATAACCTACACCCTTTGAATGGTCTCTGCCCTCTGGAGTCCAGCCATGAATGCTGCAGGATTCTGGTTGCTTCACACGATTGCCGCATTAGCCACAGACTCTTGTGTCCTGGGTACTGTCTGAGAGACACGTGCATGCACACTTGGATAGAATAGTTCACTTATTTTTTTTATGGTTTACTAATACCTATTTAGTTAGCAAGTCATGTCTGGGTGGCAGCATCTGCCCCACTTGTTTAGTTAGAACCCTCAATACATCTTCACAGAAGAGAAGCTTATAGTCCTGGCGTAATAATTCCTCCATGGCTATCATTTGCATATGTTGTCCCTGCCACACGTCAATTTCAGACCCACTAGAGTAGGTGGGACTGAATGTTGTCTTGTGGAGTCGCTGTGAGTGGAAGTCATCTACAAAACAGAGTCTAACTGCTGAAAGGCCAGCCTTTCAGAGGACAGGACATAGCACCCCTGAAGTCAGAAAACGGGATCCAGGGCTGTCACATCTCCCATGGTGCTGTCACTCCCCGTTCCTATGCCAACAGCAGCCGCCACCACAGAACAGAACCATAAATACACATCATTAACGTCCACGAAGTCCTCATTTCCTGAACCATGCGAAGCTGAAGCCGGCCACCTGCTCTGAATGGCCTGATGTGCTCATTTCAAATGCAAACGCCTCATTGCATTCAGGCCTCTTACATTGGCACCTGTTCTTATGGGGCCCGGGAGTCTATGTTCGAGTCTTCCAAGTGGTTTTTAGCTAGTTAATAACAAACTAATGGTATGGGGGTGCAGATAAAAAAGCTGCAATTACATAACTATTCACGCTGATTATGAAAAGTCATTTCAACTGCAGAAACATGAAAACACAGCAGAAATGTGCACAACACAGTCAGGGGAAAACACTATCACATCTCTCTAGAAAACACACTCATAACTTATCCAGGCCCTGGCTGCCCCATGGGAAATGTAGGGATCTCATTCCGTTCTGAGATGAGCCAATCTAAGCTACCTGGTAGAAGTCTTTCCAGGGCCCTTCAAATGACATCGTGCTGGGTTTATCTCTTCGTCTCAGACTTAACCCCTTTAGCCCAAGTTCATTGGAGACTAACATGCTCTCAGCATAGTAAGAGCAAAATACTGAGGCCTGGAATAAGAGGAGAGGACCTCGTGAAAGCACCCCTCTAAGAAATGCAGTGGCTTGGACAAACAGCAGTGTTTAACTCCTGCTCTCCATCAACGGACTCACAGAATCACCGGTCTCTTTTCCACCCACTCCATCTCTCAGCATTCCCAGAGATGAATCCCTGACCCAGACAGTTGCTTTCCCTTAAAGCCCATAAAGGCCAGAAGAACAAAGCCATGAGGATTGTTCTAGAAAATGTTTCTTTAAAAAAAAAATAGGGTAAGTGTAGTGAACTTCTTCATGGGGAAAATAGTTCATGATTCCAGTTCCGTTATTCTTCTGGCCAGTCAGTGACTTCCTGAGGACGGGACACAGTGCACACAAAGATGCTAAGGGCCAGGCGGGGCAGGGACGTTCTCAGGGACACAGACAATAAGGTTCCCACTCTTAAAAGATCTAGTCTAAGAGACAAAAGGATACCACAAACAAGCCCACGACACTCCACAGGGAAACTTAGAAGAATTTGTTCCCATCTCCAGTTTTACTGTTAACATCTGTGACTCACGGTTGGGTAGAGTCCACCTTGGGGGAAATGGCAGAGGAGAGACCTTCCTTATTCAGGGAAGTGGAGGATCATGGGTAGCACTTCAGGGTTAGCGTCTGGATCCACATGAAGACAGCAACAGGAGACATGCAATCCAGCGTGGCAGGCAGGGGCAGAGGACTGTTGGCTAGGATGCTCTCTTGGTATCCTTTTTTCAGATAGTCCCTTCTTTACCTCTCATCGGGTACGTCAAGCAACACTTCTTCACATGGGGTTGAAAATAAAATAATGCTTAACACGTGGTATGAGAAGACATTGAAAAAATGGGCAGTTGCCCTCCGGTATAGAGTGAATAAATGTAAGCTTGTTGAGAGAAGAGGTTGAGGTCATCGTAACAGAAACGGGAACCTCAGGGGTTTACATTTTTCACTGCTTCTCCAGGAGATTAATTCATCCCACCACACAGAAACTCTTGGGAGTGGAATACATCGGAGGAAACACCCTCCCTTATAATTTAGAATGTGTGTTAAAGATAATAAGTAAAAAGACATGCGTGTTAGTGCCTATTGAAGGACATAACAATTTATACTATCCCCCCATAAGCAAATCATAATGAGTTTGAATTCAATGTCTAAAGAGTGAAGCATCTCTCAATTTGAAACACACTGGCCCACTGCCAATCAGTGCAGGTGCTAACCTTGAGCAGCGAAAATGCTCAAGCCTAGACAAGTTTCAGTGAATTGGGTGATAACGCCAAATGGCCTCAGACCTTCCAAGATAACCATGAGGAGAAAGCAGAGGTGAAAAGCCACGCCCAGGGAGATATATATAAACAACAGCAATACAATCTGTACTGTACAGATTGTATTGTTATTGTTTATGGAGGTGATTCCTAATGTTAGCCATTAAAATGAAACCGACTCTCATTTGGCAAGTGCTTTATGTGTTAGGGTGCAATAGACTTTGCATAACCCACTTGTGATTTCTGTTTTTCCAGATAGAGAACAGAAGAAAACTTTGTTCTTCATTTTGTCCCCTTCTGTTTCATAGAGGGGTGTACTTCCGGTCAGGGAGGAAGAGGCGGCATTCAATGGCCAGGGTAGATTTAGCAAGTGACTGTTGGCGGATGCGTAGGTGGAAGAAACTCTGGAAATGGAGTGCTGGGCTAATATTAGCATAGCTGACCTTACATTTAGTCTGGAGCTTTCTGGAGAGGAAGAATGACCAGGCTCGAAAGAGTCTTACACAGAGGAAACTACCCAGAGAGAGAATGGAGACTTCCACTTCGGCCAGAAGCCCCAGCTGACTTTATGGGAAATGAATCGGGGGGCATAAATATGCAGGTACCGTTTTCTCTTTTCCTTTGGCCAAATCCATCCAGAAGGAAGAGGGAGGAGAGAAGCCCACCAATGTAGCTCATCCCCCGGGGCAGAGAGCAACACAGAGAGACAGTCTGGAGAACAAACAGCGTCTGGCAGGAGAGCAGCCATGTTTCCCTGCTTCCTGTTCTGCCAAGATGTATGCTGGGAGGACCAGCTGCACAATTCTGTCACCACAGAGCAGCCTGCTGCCATGCCTTCCCTTGTATAAGGGACTGTACCCCCTCACTCACAATTGAAAGGCTACCTTGAATATCAGAAGACACATTGGAATTTTTCACAGTGATGGGACTGTTCAAGAGTATGGACTTTTGAAGCTGGATTGGCTGTATTTGCATCATAAGACAGCCATGAGACTATGGGGGTCAGGGATGGGATGTTATGGTTTGAATGTGAAATGTCCCTTTAAGGTTCATGGGCTTAAACACTCTGGTCCCCAACCGGTGGCTCTGTTTTGGAAAGTTGTAGAACCTTTAGAAGGTGAAGCTTCACCACAGGAAGTGGGTCACTGGGGGCAAGCCTTGAGATTTTATAACCAGTTCCACTTTCTGTCCATTTTATGCTTCCTGTTCTGTAATAATGTGAGATGGAGTGTCCCAGCTGCACACTTCTGTTACCATGGAGATGCCTACAGCCATACATTCCCCCTCAATAGGCTATATCCCCTCAATCTGTAAGTCAAAACTAAACCCTTTGACTTTTTCAAAAAGACCAAAACCTATGCTGAGGTAGAAGATGGGACAGACAAGAAAAGAAGAGCTAGGTTGGGCACAACAGTGACCCTGTGGCCCTGGCACTCAAGAGGCTGCAGGACAGTAGTACGGGCTACAAAGTGAGCTCTAGGCCAGTCAGGGCTACACAGTGAAACTCTGCCTTTAAAAACTAGAAATTGGTTAATGTATTATCAGATGGGGCTCCCATAACAAAATACCACACTCTGTGTAGCTTTAAAAATATAAACTGTATTTCTCACAGTTCTGGAAATTAGAAGTGCAGGACCGAGGGAGTAGTGGTTTGGAATAAAATGGCCCCCAAAGGAAGTGGGGCTATTAGGAGGTGTGGCCTTGTTGGAGGAAGTGTGTCACTATGGAAGCAGGCTTAGAGGTCTCATACATACTCAAGATACCACCCAATGTCTCAGTTTGCTTCCTGTAGCCTTCTGATCAAGATGTAGCCAGCACCACATCTGCCTGCATGCTACCATGCTCCCCGCCATGACGATAATGGACTAAACTTTGAACTGTAGCCACCCCAATTAAATGTTTCCTTTTGTAAGAGTTGCTATGGTGATGGTGTCTCTTCACAGCAACAGAAACCCTAAGACACCAAGTGTCAGCAGGTTCGGTTTGCCTTTCTTACTGTGTCCCCAGGTGGCTACTCCTCAATAAGCATGCACCCCCGATAGCCAGTCATACAGAATTGGAACCTCACTCACTCTGTTACCTCATCGAACTATAATTACCTTTTCCAAGGTCCTCGCTCCCAAGACAGTCACATTGGAATTTGGAAAGAAGCTATACAATTCAGACCATAATAACAGTTGGCTGGAGAGTTTACACCACTAATGAGCCCTTTAAATAACTGCAATATGTAGGTAATTGGAGTAGACCACAGAGCTCCCCAAAGCACCCCCTTTTTAATTTGATCACCACAGCAATATTTCACCCAATCCCCTTTTCTTGATATTGGACATTTATTTTTGCCCATCTGTCTCTAGAGACCCCAAGACCCACACTCTGACCTTGGCCATTGATTTGCAGACACCACACCCAGAGAACTTGACTCTAACCTGGACCTTCATTCAATCGGTGAATGACTCTGTCTTCTTTCCAGCATCAAAAAGCCACAGTCTCTTTTTCTGAATATGGGGAGTTGGGTTCCTACCACTGAGTCCTCTAGCCCAGACTAGTTCTAAGTAGAGACAGAAGGCATTTATTTGTGGGAATTATGATCTCGAGACATAGTCGTGGGAAAAACATTATAAATGTTATTCTTAGTTGAGACTCGAGCCTAGTTTTTTTTTGTTTCGTTTTGTTTTTTAAATAGCAGTTAGCTCCCATCTGTCCTATATGGATCTACCCCTGGATAGTTCCGTGGTGTCAGGGAAAGGGACACAGCACTCTGTGTTAGGGATCAGCAAGCCATCATTCTGTGCCTTAACAAGGTCATTTAGGAAGAAATCAAGAACAACGTCACTGTTCACAAAGAAAAGGAAAGCCATGGCTCAATGTGGCATTCACAGGCCGTTCAGGTATCAGAGAAGGGTTAACAGCTGAGCCCTCTGGCTGCTCATTAAGCCATCCTCATTCCTGATGAGATGGGTGGGCTGAAGCCAGGATGCCCAGGAGACAAGAGCTGCTTAGTGTGGCCTCTAATAAAATGCCTTGAATACGTTGCCTCGGAGGCTGTAGACAGCTACTGTGCTAAATTATTCATCCTGACTTTTACTGGGTACCTTCCTCCCATTTCAATTACTTGGGATTTTTATAGAAAATTGGCTGTGGGAATTTGACCCCTCCAACTGCCTGGTAATAATCTGGCCTGAAGAGCAAACACAGCATGGGTTAGTTCTGGGGCAAGCAGAGCGTTCTCAGAAGGACTTGAGAGGAGCTGCCCTGGGCTGCACAGACAGCTAGAAATCCATCTCCAAAAAAAATGATGCTATCTATTTGTGAGAATCTGTGCTATTTATGTTGTAGTGGGAAACGTCAGAAATATCACTCATACCAAGATTTGAAGCCAGTTTGTTTAAAATAGCAAACCAGCCTTGTTATAAATGCTTTGACCGCTAACTGGTGGGCCCATGAAGGCACCGTTGAACATCTGCATCAAAATATAAATAAGTATTTTTCGAAGGAGGCTCTTGTAGCCTAGCATTTCACTTGTGATTCTCTTGTTAGAGGCACCTGAGTGCTAGGATGACAGTTGAGGAAGTCTCGTTGTGTACGTACATGATGGTTAGCAGACCTGCAGATACGCTATATTCTCTGTTCCAGGTACCCACGTCCTATTTGTCTGCATTATTTCACAGAACAGTGACAATCAGCCAGCAAGTGAACAGCTATTTGAACCCAGATTTGCAAATGACAAAACAGGTTCTGAGTGCTGTGGGATGTTCTGTATGGCAAATGTGGCTAATAAAACACTGATTGGCCTGTGGCTAGGCAGGAAGTGTAGGCGGGACTAACAGAGAGAATAAAAAGAACAGGAAGGCAGAGGGAGTCACTGACTGCCAGCCAGCCGCCAGGACAAGCAGCATGTAAAGATGCCGGTAAGCCACGAGCCATGTGGCAAGGTATAGATTTGTAGAAATGGATTATTATAAGATATAAGAACAGTTAGCAAGAAGCCTGCCACAGCCATACAGTTTGTAAGCAATATAAGCCTCTGTGTTTACTTGGTTGGGTCTGAGCGGCTGTGGGACTGGCAGGTGAAAGAGATTTATCCTGACTGTGGGCCAGGCAGGAAAACTCAAGCCACATCTGAGGGAATAAATGACTCTGGAAATTCACACAACTTGTAAATCGTGTTCTCAATCTCATAGTCTGAGTCTTCATCGTGATTGTATTAATTTATTTAGTTTTTAAAATATTTAACTTCATGTGCATGCGCGCACACGTGTGTGTGTGTGTGTGCGCGCGCGTGTGCGTGCGTGTGTGTGTGTGTGTGTGTGTGTGTGTGTATGTGTGTGTGTGTGTGTGTGTGTGTGTGTCTTTCAGGAATTGGTTCACTCCTTCCACCTTGTGGGTCCTGGGTATTGAACTTAGGTTATTAGGCTTGGCAGCGGGCATCTTTACCAGCTGACCATTTATCTGGTGCTCCAGACTATAATATTTTAAAGTTAAGCTATACTTGAAGGAGATAGGAGTAAATAGACAAATAAATGCTAATCCTCTAGTTCACACTATAATTGGATTCTTGAATATCACTCTAAAGGTCCTTGTGTTAAAGGTTTAGTCCCTAGTCTGTGGCACTGTTGGGAGGTGGTGGACCCTTTAGAAGGACATGCCCTTGAAGGAGACATTGGGAGTCCAGGCATTTCTCTCTCTTTTGGCTTCTTAGGATTCCAGGAGGTGAGCATCTTGCTTGCCTGTCACGAAGCATGGCCTCACCACAGGCCCACCGCAGGAGGGGCAGTTGATCGTGTGAACCAAAACAAACCTCTGGAACTATGGGTCAAAATAAACCTTTTCTGTTTTTAAGTTGAGTGTTTCAGGTATTTTGTTGCAGTAACACAAAGCTGACTAACAGTTTGTTGGCATCCCATAGGCAATGCAAATGATTTCCTTTGTTAATGTCAATAGTATCCATTGCTGTTGGTTCTTCCGCCCCCAAGCCCACTGTAGTATGTTTTCCATTGCGGTTTCAGTCTTAGTTCATTCCTAGCAAGAGGATCATTTCCTGATAGGAGACCTGGGTGTATGGAAACGTGAGGCCCGGGTTACAGACTCATTGTTTTCAGGTGTGTCTAGCGGCCAGCGGGGCAATAAGAAGAATCACCCTGGAGGCATGAAGAGTCCTTTGCTCAAAGTTAGATGTAGGATAAAAGGCCAGAGTCTGAAGGAGATCAAGCAGAATCTGTAGGTGTTTTTCTTTTTTCTAAGCCCCTTAGAACACATGCCATTCCCCGGAGAGATGAAGTATAGAAACTACTAGTGGGATCTTTGTGTGGCTTTCCGTAAGTACTGGGCAGATGCAATGTCACCCCACGCTGCCGTACTTCAGTGAGGGCATGGCTGGGGCAAGAGGTCAGCATGGCTCTGAGAAAGGAAGACAGGAAAGGTCATGTGGCCTAGCCCAGATCTGCAGTGAGGCAACAGTCAATCTCCAAGATGACAAGGAGGAACTTAGAAGGGACCACATAGACAGAGAAAGTGGGGCTGTTTGGTCACAGTATGTCATCTCTGTTCCCACGTTCAGTTATACATCCCGGAGTTCCTCAATGGTTTGTGTGTGTGGGGGGGGGGAAGGATTATAGGGAACCTTAAAACTTCCTAAACATGTATGAGATGGGGAGTTTGAGCTCAGTAAATACTGTCCTGTTGCCATTAGTGAGCTTCATAGACCAGCCCAAATTAAGAAAAAAAATCCCTCATTTTTAGCTTTTGAAGACTTGGAGGAGAATTATGTAAAGACAGACAATTAGGTTCCCCACAACATGAGCTTCAGGAAGGACTTTCAGAGCCCTCCAGATCTCATTAGATCCAACATTCTTCCTCCTCAATGCCTTTAACATTCAGAACACACACTAACTACTTAGCATAGGAACAAACAGAAAAATCCTTTTAGCTTAGTTATGAGTTCGCAGATCTTTAGAAACGTGCCCACTTCACTATGAAAAATGTGATTAGACGGGATCACAGTTTTATAGATGATCACAGATAGCCACTGAGACTCGGCCAGTAGACTACCAAGGAAGTATTAACCTGAAAACACACATTAACTGAATCCACACGTGTCACCCAGCATCTCACTAAATCAAACCAGCCTGAAGCTAACGAACTCCAATGTGAGCCGGATTCTGTCTATCAAATGTGGCATATCTACTATGTACTCTCCGTGGTCCTCAGAAATAGTATCCCTGGTGATCACGTTTCTTGGTTTTCAAGTTATTCCCTACATCTCTACTTTGTGGCTCTTCGTCATTCATTGGAAGAGACTCAGGCTCCAAGGGGCTGTTGCTAGCAACCCACAGTCTTGGGGTTTAATTGAACTCTTTCTAGCGATCAATTACTTCACAGAGGCTTGGTGACCTAGTGTATTTTACCATGAGCCAGTCATAATAAATAGATACAGCAGAAGTGAACGGAACAGAAACCCAGGCCTCCGTTCTGTAGATCCTGGAGCAGCCAGAGTGATGCAGTCTACACGTTGTTCCCTGGTTTACTGCTTCAGGGGTATTTTGAAGAGCAATTTTCTTCATAACCTCAAGGCCAATGTTTCAGAACTGAACCGGAAGTGCATGATCCTGTGGCAAGAGATCCATGGAGATTTCAGCTACTCCATTTCCTGGTTCATTGATCCAAGAAGAGAAACTGTACTTGTCCACAGCAGGATTTCAAGATTTTTCTAGTAATAGAAACTATCAATCCAAAGCAGGTAGGCCTGAGGTCTACAGACACAGAGTAGTTCCTCTTGATCTTGGGCTGAGAAGTTCTGCTGTCAGGAAGACAACAGAAGATAAAAGGTACTGTCTGAACTGGATTCGTACCCTGGTGCCTCTGAAAAGTCATCTTTTCAGAGGTAGGTGTCCCATAGGAGGGCTGCAGCAGGCTTTACAGAAAGCAGGGACATGGTTGTAAGGGGCATTAGCCGCAAAGGAGTGTAGCTTGGCCAGTGGTCTGGGTTTTACGTGAATACAGCCCTAAGGTTAAGCTCATAGGCTGGGAAGGATCCCTCATTCATGAAATAGTTGAAGCCATAGTGGCCACCAGCTGTGTGGCATGGAGTTTTCATTCCGTGTGGCATGTCCATGAGCCAGTTTCTATACACCTACAGTCTAGAGTCAGAAGAAGTCTAATTTTCATTTCAGCAAGATGCCATTAAGTTCTGCTGCCTAACTATAAACAAACAACGAACAAATGAGCCAAGGACAGCTGCTTCTTAGGCATTGACTCGTGCCCAGGGATGAATTTCATGGGCAACTGTAAAGGACATGTGCTTTTGTCTTCCACTCGACATGTGTTGTCTCTATATTTTCCTGAGGACTTGTGACATTGGAAAATGGGTGCCCCCTCAGGTTTCTCCACGGGAAGGGAATTCATGAGTGGTTTGATAAGGGACTGTGTGTCAACTCGGCCTTTTCAATGTTTCTTGCCTCATCTCTACCTGTTTCCTGTCTAGACATCACTCCCTTAGTTTGACTGTCACCATATGCAGCCTGACCAATAACAGTGTCTGTATCTGGGTCTCCAATTCCCTGCTCCAAGCGGCTGCTCCAGGGAAAAAGCACAAGTCTGAACACATCCTTCCCCTGAAGGGACAGTACCCATGTTGGTCCCTGCCCAGCCTTCCCGATCACTGAGCTACACTCCTCTAGTCTGGCACTGCTGGTAACACAACTTTCAGGAGAAGCCAGGCGTTCAACAGCTGATGGTTCTGTGGGGAGACCCAAGAGATCGCTGGTGATGATCCGAGAGAGCTAGCTCGGAGGCTGTTGCAAAGCACGAATTCATTTTCCCCCCAGTCTCTCTCTTCCATGCTACTCCTTTGCCCCTGTGCCTCAACCTCTTCTCTCCCTGCTCAGGGGCCATCTGTCTACTTAGCTGAATGAGGATATGGGTTTGACATCTCTTCCTGAGTTGGTCGCTTGCTGCTGTGTCCTGACTTGATTTCCTCAGCACATCTGGGGTGCCTACACTGGACGCTCCTTCAAGCTCAGAAAGTCTTCAACCTACAGCGTCCGCAGTCGCTGGGGCTGAGTTACTGCTTATTCAATGGTGATGATTTGCCTAAGCTCCTTTTCATAATTCACTATTCACGAAAGCATTTTTGAAAACACTTACTTGAAAGTTATTTTGTTTGTTTGTTTTCCATGAGATTTACATATTGGCTCCTGGGAAATTCTGCTCATACTTTGTACCTCAGTGTCCTCGTCTCTCAGGACATTATCATATGTATTTGTGGCTATTGTGTCCTACCCTCCTATCCTGCAACAGCCTTTAAAGGCAGTAAGCAAGAGACTCCGTAGGCATCTGTGCAGTGAGAGCAACATTGTCTGGAAAAACCCAAACCTTACATCTGTATTAACCACACTTTAAAAGTCCAATTAAAATTCCAGCTTTCACTTTTCCATGCTCTCGGATTTTGATGCTATTTGTGTAGAAAAAAGTATTTAAAGCTGATCAAAACAGATGACAGTTATGTCTTAGTTAGAGTTTCTATTGCTATGATAAAACACCATAACCAAAAGCAACTTGGGAAGGAAAGGGTTTATTTCATCTTACATCTTATCTGTCATCTAGAGAATCAAGGACAGGAAATCAAGGCAGAAACCTGGAGGCAGGAACTGATACGGAGACCATGGAGAGTGCTGCTCACTGACTTGCTCCTCACAGCTTCTTTCTTATATACCCAAGGACTACCTGCCCAGGGGTAGCACCCACGTTAATTGTTAATCAAGAAAAGGCCCCACTGGCTTGATAGTAAGCCAATCTGATGGGAGAATTTCCTCAATTGAGGTTCCCTCTTCCCAGATGACTCGAGCTTGTGTCAACTTAACAAAAGAACCAGCCGAGATCATTTAGGATGATTTAATAAACCAAAGGACAATTGGATTCTAGTCACGGTCACACCAGCCATGACATGATTATTAGAAGCCGTTTGATGGGTTGCAGCTTTTGCCCCTAGGGAACTTCTTTCTTGCTGAAACCAGGGAAGAATTCGTTCAAAACATGGATTAAGGGATTATTGCATATTTTCCACAGTAAAGAACATATTGCTTTGCTATCCAAGTCACAGAAGACTTGGCTCTCTCTGAAGGGTTCTTAAACACTCCATTCTCCTCATAGAGTAGAGCTAATACATTAGTACAAATGAGACAGTTATTGAAAGTGAGACCTAGGATAGAATAGCCTGAAGATCACTCCCAGCTAAGAGCGATCCTCGTGTTAAGGAAAATTAGACTGTCCTTTAAGACCAAGTGTGCTGATGTATATTAAGCTCTCATCATATTACATATTTTACAACTATTGTTTCACTTAATCCTTAAGGAAGTGCCCTGAAGTTGAGGTATATATTCACATCTTAGAAGCACGAAGAGGAGGAAAGTAGAGGTCAGGAATGGATGGCCAGATCGAAGTATGGAGAACGGTTTCCAGTTCTCATCACTTTACCCTGTGTCCATATGACAGCAGGCAGCTTGGGATGTCTATATTAGAAATCACCTCTGCAAATGGATGGCTTGACAGATAAGCCCCAACTTTGTCAAGTTCCACGACCCCCCAAGCCTGTTCCACATGGGAGGATGGATGGAAGAGACTGGGTTAGCTGCCCCTCCAAAGGCAAATTCCCCACCATCTGTATATGGTGGCTTTGGGTCTTAGCAAAAGGATAGACCATTGGTCACTGTGTCTTGGAAATGAGAGGAGCAGGGAGGCAGAGACCTTGGATGACCTTCAAGAGAATCTTCTCATCTTGACAACTTGCCAAGCATCTCACTTGTTAGGAAAAACACTATTTCTGGTCTGGCTCTATCAACTCTACTGAAAACAGAGTCCAACTTCTAACTCATCCTTGAACTCAGGACCTTACAGACTCTGGGGAGACATCTCAGCAGCATGCAGTGCAGGAAGCAGGGCTCAGCATACCTGCTGCTGGGCAGTCAGTGCTGATTGTCTGATTTCTAAGATATCGCTTCACCAATTGTGGTTAAAAAAAAATTCCATCACTTACAAAGGCAAAAATTAATTTGAGAAAGCTATAGAAATCCAAGGCAAAACTGAATGACTCTTGGCCCTGGGGGGTATTTGAACTTAGCTTCTGATGAAAATAAGGCCATTCCACTGACATCATTGTTTGTCTCTTCTTGCTCTTTCCTTTGGAGATAGCTCCAGGCTCGTCCCCAGCCAAAACTAACAGCTGGACCTCTTTTGAAACGTTAAAAGGCCACTCTTTTACTTAGTGTTAAGAAATCTCCTGTGAAGGAGGTTTCACTGGGACTGTGTTCAGCATCCAGCACTGGTGTAGGAAAATCCAGGATGACGTTATGGATACTCCGCTATGGCAGAGTCCAAGTTCGCATCTCTGAGACAGGATATTGTTCCAATGGCTGTTTCACTTAGCACACCCTTACAGAGGCTTCACATTCAACAACTGGTTAATATTTTTTTTTCACCTTTCAAGCCAGGGGCAAATGGCTGAGGTGCCACGAGGTTCTCCCAGCATCCCTCAGTCCCTACTTGTTACAAGGTATGGCTCGCAAACCCTGCCCTCTACCCTCAACTCTCCAACCCAGGGTCTGGGCTGCCCTTCCCCCAGAGGCTCTTCCTTACATAATCCAGACATTTTGATTACCCGTCCCTTTTGTACCTTTGGCCTCCTGGCTGCTACACCTGGTTCCCCTCTCTCCCCTCTTCCTTCCCCTCCCCCTTTCTGCACATGGCCCAGCTCAGTCTGATCATGTCCACTCTGGACTCTCCCACATGTCCCTGCCTCTACCTATGCTCTCTTTTTATCTGTAATAAACTTTCTCCTCCATCATACCTAGGAGCAGTCATGTTCTTTCCTTTCCTTTTTATTTCTTTTTTTCCATTCACTTTCTTTCTGCCAATAAATAAACGCTAGGCAGTGGAGTTCACCCAACTGAGCACATGCTCCTTCACACAAAGCCATTAGGTGTGTGACTTTTATTGAGCATCTATTTTTCCAGCTATCGTGGGGAAGCCTCTATTCTGGATGACACAGCAGATGTAAAGTTGGAAATACCCTTCTGCTTCTCTGGATGAGTTTGATGAGATGCTCCCATATGGAAAGCATCTGAGCAATCACCATTAACTGAGGGATCCTCTGGAAGAGTTGGGTTAGCCAGGTGGCTCAGTAGGATGCTTTCCTGGCATACTCAGGCAATGTATTGATCTTCACCATGGCATAAACCAGACACGGTGATGTATGCCTGCAATCTCAACATCTGGGAGGTGGATGCAGGAGGATCAGAAATTCAAAGTCATCTACAACTACAGCAAATTTTAGGATAGCCTGGACTGTATGAGACCCTGTCTCAAGAAACAACAGTAACAAACTATCTGTGAAAGCAAGCTTAAAGACAGCCTTTGTAAAGAAGTCAGGGAGTAGGATCTTAGAGGAAAGGGATTTGAACTGTAGCAAAAATTATTGACAAGAATTTCCCAACTAGACGTGAGCTCCAAAGAGTAAGCATGACTTATTTGTTCGTGTGATTGGGACAATAACCACATTAACCATCTCCCGTTGTGCTGTGGTTTTAATGTTCCCACCAAATCTCCTGGTGAAGTGTTATCCCTATGTGAGGTGCTAAGAGACTTATGCTGCTAACAACCAAGTGGGACTTTGAAGATGTGACTACATGGTGAGTGCTCTGTTCTCAAGAATCGATTAGTTTATTCGGGAATTGATGGATACACAGAGATATAAAGCAAATGCATTAACTTGAGAATGAGTGTTATAAAATTGAGGTTTGCTCTAGCTCTTATGTGTTCTTCTTGTTAAGCAGTGGCCTATACTGTCTCAGTACTCTACTAAGTCTCCAGGAGAAAGGAGACCATCACTGATAAACCTACTTGAACCTAGATTCCCAGTTTCTAGAACCATGAGCTGAATAGGCCTCTATCCTTTATAAACCACCTAGTCTATGGCATTGAGCTATAGAAACAGAAAATGGACTAAGACACATTCATTGTCCATGAATGCTGTTGTCTGGACATTTCAGCTCTACTACATAGCCTGAATAGGCCCAGAACAAATTCTACTGTACACTGAACCTCATTGACAAAGAGACCCTTCTTGCCCTGATTCCTTCCATCTTTCTGCTGCATAGAATTGAATTCAATAGGGATTCTAAGGAGGCTGGTACGTCCTTGCACCTGTTAGCAGACTGATTCTAAAACGACTGAGAGATTCCTGTTGGTCTTAGAAAGACACTGGCCACTGGTCCATCTGTACCCAGTCCCTGGATTTCCTTTCCCTTGCAGGGTCCTGTGCTCAAACTCTGGCTCTTCTTCTACTCTCTGGGCCATGTTACTCTTAGTGTGGCTTCCCAGAGATGTGAAGAAGTCCAGCCAGGAGATCCACACAAAATATGTCCTTGGCAGAGATGCCAAGACGGAGCTCTGGAAAACAGAGGAAGCCTAGCAGATAACTGGCTTCCTCTGAAGGAATGTGGAGAGTTTTTATTGACCACAGTGAGTTGTTGGCATCATCAGGGGATGGAATCAGACCAGAGTCTCAACTTGTCTGTGTATCCTGGCAGACTTGGCAAGGATAAATCACACCCAGTCAGGGTGAGGGAAGGGAGCAGGGGGCTGTGGAGGTCCTGCTCTGTGGTGTAGTTTTTCTAGAAACTCAACTGAGCCCTTGAGAAGGGAATTAAGCCGCACCTCTAGGGACTCCACATCAGGGAGATCTGCTTCAGCTCTCGGGGGAACAGGCGATTGGTGCAAGGTTCTCTGAAATTCACCAATCAGAACATCTCTCAGTCCTCACCGGAGAAGCTTTGTAGTAAATGGCAGTTAGTACAGAGATTCCCCAGAATGTGCAGAGAATAAACGACTGTGGACATTCGTATCACCCCCTCCCAGGGCCCAGGGGTCTTTGCAGAAGAGGGAGTGGGATGATTGTAAGAGCTGGGGTGACTGATAACATCAAGGAGACAGTGCTTTCCAGGTACAACAGGCAGATCCGCATATAAACTCGTATTAATTGTGACAGATAACTTGCATAAACCCTGCACAATATCCAGGCAGACAAAACCCAGCACAGAAGGGCGAAGGTGAACATGAAATCCTACTGTTTGCGGCTGAGGACCTATTGGTATTTGATAGCTGCTGGCTGACTACACACCAGGACAGACCCTATTCCCAATACTGTCTGGGCAACATAAACTGCACTTGATAGGAACTAAAAGAAAAACTAACGGGAGAAATCCCAAAGTTGGGTGGACGGGGTTGGGGGTGGAGAAGGTGGTCATGGGAAGAGTTGAGTGTAAATATGTTCAAAACACATTGTATAAAATTCTCAAAGAGCAATAAAATATTGCTTTTTGAAAAAAGAAATTACTAATTATATTTATTTAGACCATTGGCAATATTCCTTCTGAAAGGATAAATAAAAAAGAAAGAAAGGTGAAGTGGGTATTTTGGGGGGGGTGGGGCTCCCACTAAGCAAACACACCTCCGAGCAGAGCAGCAGACTTGGTGCAAGAGGTTTATTGGGGGAGGAGGAGAACAAAAGGTCATGTCAGCGTGGGTCCCAAGAGAGGCAGACAGACAGAGACAAGAGGAAGGAGAGGCAAGAGAGGAGCCAGAGGGGTAAGAGAGGAAAGGAGCAGCAGAGAGAGGAATGAAGAGGCAGGAGAGACGAGATAAGAGGGGAGCGAAAAAAACAAAAAGAGGAAAGAAGAGGCCAGTGACGAGAGACAAGAGAGCGAACTGTGCCTGGTGGTCGCTTTTAAAGGGCGCACATGTGGCGTGCCTGAAGGTGGAAGGCACCTGGCAACAGAGGTAGGCTGCTATGGCTACTGTTGCTGCTGCTGCTGCTGCTGCTGCTGCTGCTGCTGCTGCTGTGACAAAGCTACCACCTTCCAAATGCATAGCAGTATTTGGTACCAGCATCATGTGTGGTTTGTTAGTTGGCAAAACAGATTCCCCGTCTCCATCCTAGACCAGGGGAGCCTGAGTAGAGGTGGAGCCTGAAAATTTGCATATCTTAAGTTATGGTTCTGAGGGAGTTCCTTCCTTGTCCTAAATCATTAAAACCTTGCCTTAAGTTGAAATCAGAAGAGCTTGTGCTCTGTCTCCCAACTGGGTGGTGGCTTTATAGAGGCCTTCAATATGATTCCAGACATTAAAAGTCATACTGAAATCCTGAAAAGGAGACACTCAGATGGTTTAGAAACTTCAGTAGCATCTCACATGAGGCCTTGACCTTCAGGAAGAAAGGACAGAATTGGATGGTTGCTAAAATTGGAACCAAAGGTTTGTCTGGATATATTGAGTTGCAGACAAGACTGTAAGGGACTAGACTCCAGGAACCAGTTACACATGGGACAGAGTGGCCATCCTCTGCTTTTACTCCTGTACTAGCTGAATCTAGTCCTCTGATCCTATTTGAACCTAAAGTCTAATACTTTGTAACATTGGGACTTTGGCCAAGTTACTTAATAGCTCTTTCCCTTCCCAAGAGTGGGTAGAATAATGATACCTCTATCTTGGATATTGCAAGCCCCCAGACACCTGCTGCCTGGTGACTGAGTGTTGGAGCCTTCCCTGGTGATCTTTAGAGAAGAAAGTCTAAATCACGAAGGACGCCCTTAAGTTCTGAATTCGAATTTAACCGCATAGGATGGGGCAGCAAACATTTTCTGAGGTCCTGCGTGTGCAAAGACACACAGAGAAGGTAAACCTGAGCTGGTCGCAGAGTTTTACACCCAGTGAGAAGAGACTCATTTATTTATAGTTCACCCATCCAGAAATGTACAAAGTACTATATAAATTCGAGGGACTCAGCAAAGAAACCAAAATAGCCGCTCTGTGGGTGGAAAAGGGGAAAGTTTATTCCAGACTGCCAAGGCTGTCTCTCCAGAAGGCAGAGAGAAGTTGGGTGGGGGGGGGGATCTCCAAAGTTATAAGGGTGCAGGTACCCGGGAGAGAAGGAGCTTCAGGGGGGGCTTTGAAGTGCATAACAAGTACTTGTGAGTAGGGGCTGAGAGAGCCCGGAGGGGGCCCTGAACCTTGATATGCAGATAGGCACTACAAGCATACGTTAATGCGAGAAGAGAGCCTATACCGTTTTTTTTGCTAGA
>CABHPQ010175248.1:0-32945 GCA_902168405.1 Peromyscus aztecus | reverse complement strand
AGTAGGTCAATTTTTTTAGCTATTGACTGCTCTTTTCTAAGTAATCTAGATTCTCTTATATGTTTGTGAGCATTTTTATCCTGGCCAGAAGACATTTTAATACCAAAGAATCTGATTCCTGGTAATATCCTAAATACAGCTAAAGAAAATGCTTGTATTTGGGGTATGTATATTATCTTGCAGTCTTCTCCTTTGTGGTGATGGGATGGAGCCAGGACCTCCTTTGTGCCAGGCAGGTACTCTACCACTCAGCTCCCTCCCCACCCAGGATTATCTTTTAATTTTAGCTGTGGGATCTGGACCCCATTGGCTCAAGTCAGAATGCTCATCACTTCCCAGATGTGTCCCAGAGTGACAGTTCTTGAGAGCAGTGGCTCCAAAGCTTGACTGTGGACAGGGCTTCATCCCCAGGGTTTCAGCCTCAGGAGGCCCGGGAACCACCTGAAGGGTTTGCATTTCAGCAAGTTCCCCAGTGATGCCCAGTGCAAGGGACTACCACAAACAAACCCTGGGACCACCACAAACAAACCCAGGACCACCACAAACACACCCTGGGACCACCACAAACACACCTGGGACCACCACAAACACACCCGGGACCACCACAAACAAACCCAGAACCACTAGTGTTGTGGGTAAAGGGTCAAGGGATCTCCATGGGAACCAGGGGAGCATTGGGAAGCAGAGGAGAACAGAGTGGGGAGGAACAGGCAGGAGGGACGTGGGAAAGAAATGTGTGCTCAGTGGCACTTAGTCCACAGCTGCCCCCATGACTCCTTTTTGATTCCTCCTCCCCTGCACTAAGAAACCATGGCGAATCTGCTCAAAGAGAGGCCTCCTCGTATCAGAACTGTAGTTTTGGTTTTTTTTTTAGTAGTGCTGGGATTGAATGTTGGAATCTCCATGTGTTAGAGATGTGCTCAACCACTGAGCTCCACAGTCCTAGAATTATACTTCTTCCATTCCAGAGAGAACAATAGGAATCACATGGACTCTTGTTTCCCAACTTTTCTTCTGAGCCCTTTATGGATATCTTGTTTAGAACCTCAAAGGCGGCGGCGGCGGCGGCGGGGGGAGGGGGAGCAAGGGTGGAGGAGGTGGGGGAGAGGATGCATATATGTATATGCAGGGTCCAGAGGAGCCTGGACGAAATCTGCCCAGAAGCTCCAGGATGCTCCCTAAGGCAACAGGACACTAGGCCATATTGTCAGAAGGTCACATGAGCTCGGGCTTCAGTTATATCTCGGGGACAGATCTGAGAAGAAGGGGTCACCATGTGAGCATCGGGAGCAGGGTTCTAGCCCAGTGACAGGTTGGAGCTGTAGGTAGAATGAATGAATCCGAGCCTGAGGCCATTCTTATGGGTTGTTTCCATTTGGTGATTCTGTTGTAACAATCTCATGTTTAACCTTCCCTTTTTTTTTTTTCCTTCTTCTCTGTCTTAGTTAGGGTTTCTATTCCTATGATGAAACACTATGGCCAAAGCAAGTTGGGGAGGAAAGGGTTATTTGGCTTACACTTCCACAGCACTGTTCATCAGTGAAGGAAGTCAGGACAGGATCCTGGAGGCAGGAGCTGATGCAGAGGCAATGGAGGGGTGCTGCTTACTGGCTTGCTTCCCATGATCTGCTCAGCCTGCTTTTCCTTCCTTCTTTCCTTCCTTCCTTCCTTCCTTCCTTCCTTCCTTCCTTCCTTCCTTCCTTCCTTCCTTCCTTCCTTCCTTCCTTTTTAAAGATTTATTTATTTTTCTAACTTTCTTTTTATTTATTCTTTGTGTCTTTCACATCATGCCTCCCGATCCTATCTATCTCCCCCCTCCAAATAAGTAAAATTTAAGAGGAAAAAAAGAAAGAAAGAGAAAAAGAAAGAAGGAAGAAGGGGAATGTTCATCCTGGAAGCTGCAGTGACACAGTGAGTCACGCAGTAAACCCCTTTATTCATATATTTTTACATGAAAGTGTTTTTCACAAAGAATCGTTGGTCTCGTTCGAGGCTCCTGGTTTCTGCTGTACCATCAATGCTGGGCCCTCACTAGAACTCTTCTTGGACATCCCTTTGCTGCCCTGTGTCATCAAGATTCTGTGGTCCTGGTTCTGTAGGACTGACACCCCACCCCACCCCACCCGCTTACATTCCCTCATCCCCCCACCCTGCTTCAGCAAATAACAGATGGGGTGGATATTGGGGTGGGCCAACACATAACCCTGGCTCTGGGCCTGGGTAGTTGCAGGGTTGGTCAGTCTGCCAGCTCTCTCCTGTCTTTACCACCAGGATTAGCTCTCCAGCATTGCCCTGGCTAATTCACCCCTTGCAGCAAGGAGCAAGGGGTGGGGTCAGTTCTCTGGCTTTCCTGTCCTCAGAGTTGAGTCTCCCTACACCTACACCTTCAGGGCCAGCTCTGTTATGTTGCCCAGGAGAGGTGTAGGGGCCACTCTCTAGAGTGCTGCAGCTGATGAGGGACAGGGACAGCTCTCCCACCTGCCTTAGGCTTTGATGGGTGAGAGGGGAGGGCATCTCTCCCCCACCCATGCCACCACATGACAGATGAGTAATGGGGAAGGCTCTATCATGCTCACAACTTTGGGCTGGCTCACCCACACCTCCACCAACATGGTTGGCTCTACTATGCTGCCCAGGTTGAGGTGCAGGGCCTATTCTCCTGAGTGTTGCAGCTGGGGTGGGGGGGACAAAGCCAGCTCTCCCACTCTTATGACCTCAGGGCCAGCTCTCCTACTTGCCTCAGGCATTGATGGTCGGGGGGAGTAGCTGAAGAAGCCTCCAATTGAGGTGCCCTTCTTTCAGATAATTCTAGCTTGTATCAAGTTGGCATAAAACTAGCCAGGACATTCTCTAAGCCGCCTTTTATATTGTGGTTGCAAATATCAAGAAATAAAATTGTGGCTGATGTGGTGGTCCACACCTTTAATCCCAGCACTCAGGAGGCAGAGGCAGGCAGATCTCTGAGTTCAAGGCCTGCCTGGTCTACCAAGCAAGTTCCAGGACAGTCAAGGCTACACAGAGAAACCCTGTCTCAGGAAAAAAAAAATGCAGTGCACCTGACAGTCCTGGTTAGTTCCTCACAGAGTGAGGGTGGAGAGATGACTCGGTGGTTAAGAGTGCCTGCTGTTCTTACAGAGGACCTGAGTTTGGCTCCCAGCACATGTGAGGCGGCTCACAACTGCCTGTAATTCCAGCTCCAAGGGATCCGACATCCTCTCTGGCCACTGTGGTCCCTGCACTCAGGTGTAGTGTCCATGTGATGACACTACATGATGTAGTGTCCTCGCTCTGGCTTGCACTCCCTTACCTCTACCCACTACCCCCCTTTTTTTCACTGTTGGATCTAGAACCCAGTGCCTCACACCTGCCAGCTGTCTCCTTAGCCTCTAGATTTCTTGAAGCAATAAAATAATTTGGTTTGGGGGAAATTCCCAAAGATGTGTCCATCTTGGTATTCTGTATTCTGTGAGGTTAGTTTTCCAAGATCACCCATTCCGTTCTCATGTGGCCAAGCAGGAAAGTAATCTCTGGGCCTGTAAGCTACTTCCAGTGCTCACAAAGGATTCGCCCTTCCCTGAACCCTGTGGTCCCTGAGCCTCCCTGGCTTTCCCTGTTAGCGGGCTCTAGTGGCTGTGGAACAAAGGGAAGTTCATTGCTGTGACAAGCAGGCAGCCACTCTAGGGAAAATATGATGTATTGTGTTGTGTAGGAAAAAGCCAGTATTACCAGATCCAGTAATCTAGTTTTTAGACAGAGGCATGACCCTGAATGTGCTGTCTATGACTAAGCATGGAAATAATATTGTCTTAAAAACGGGTTTTAAAATCAGTGTGTGCTTGGCTTGTCTGTTTCTTTTAGATATGAAATATATTTTGCCTAAGCGTATTTTTACTTTTGGAAACAACTAGATTGTTTCTCATTCCGTAGTTAGCACACAGTGAGTACCTATTGTATACCAGGTCCTGTGTAAAGTGACAAACAGATACAGAGTCTGAGGTAGGAAAATACAGCTGGCAGGTGACCGGTGAGGAGAAGACGGTGTGTGTCACTTTCCTTGTCGCTGTCTGTCTCAAAAATATGTCACCAAAGTAACTTAGGAAGGGACAATTTTGTCCTTGCCCATTGCTTGGGGGTGCAGTTGGCCATTGTGAGAAGCAGCTGGTGACATGGAGTCCCCTGTCAGGAAGCAGAGAGAGAGGAAGGCTGGTACCCAGCTCACTTTCTCCTTTTGTTCTTTTCTAGCCAGTCCGGGGCCTCAGCCCACGAGATGATGCCACCCATGCCTAGGCTAGGTCTTCCCTCCTCGTTTATGACACCCTGGAAAGGCGGGCACCTGCATGCACACTCATGAACATAAACAAACAAACAAATTTTGGGAGCGTAAAAAATGATACAACCATGTAGGTCTCTTTGTTTGTTTATGGAGACAGGATTTCGTGTGGCCCAAGCAGTCTTGGAACTCACTGCGTGTCCTGGTTTGCCTCCTCTCGCTGTAATAAAGACCGTGATCAAAAGCAACTCGAGGAGGAAGAGGGCTTTGTTTTTATCTTCCTTATCTTCTGTCTCACACTCCATGTTGAAGGCAAGTTAGGACAGGAACTCGAGGCAGGAACCGAAGCAGAGACTGTGGAGAAGCGCTGCTGGCTGGCTTGCTCTCCAGGATCACATTAGCTACCTTTCTTACACCTCCAGGACCATGTGCCCAGGGGTGGCACTGCCCATGGTGTGCTGGCTTCTCCCTCCTCAATCATCAGTCAGAAAATAAAAGGCCCTGCTGACTTGCCTATAGGCCAATCTGGTGAAGGCATTTTCTCAATTGAGGTTCCCTCCTCCCAGATGACCCTAGCCAGCGCTCTGTGTAATCATGGAGGCGACCTTGAATTTCTACCTTCGGAGTGGTGAGGTTACAGGCATGTACCACTGTGTCCTACTTATGCCATGCTGGGGATCGAACCCAGGGTCTCATGCTTGCTAGAAAAGAATTCTACCAAATGACCATATCCCTAGCCACATCCCCAGTACCCCTTATAGCTTTTAAGTTCTAAGAGAAAGCATAGAAAAGTGTAAAAATTACATGCTCACCACATTTGCCGATTCACAGACTATAACTACAAACCTAAAAAAGCATGGTGGTGCGTCAAAGCAGAATCATTATTTACAATGGCGAGACCTTTAAAAAGTCCTTTACAGTGTCATACACCGGTAGATGAAGGGACATGCCTGCCCCAGACTGTCAAATGCGGGAGGCCTGACAATGTTCTTATAACTCTAAGAAGGACGGAAGAACAGACAGAAAGTAAATTGGCGGCTGCCAGCCAGCCTCTGGAGGAAGGAGGAACTGAAGAGGCAGCTAATAGGCGTGGGGCTCCTTTGGGGGGAAATGAAAATGCTTTGAAATTTGATTATGGCAATTGGTTGTACAGCCTTGACTATACTAACCCCACTCTGGTCAAAACAGTTAATTTTATGTTATGTGACGTTTATCTCCATAAAATAAACAGGTGGAAGGGTGTGGATTGATTCTCTAGAGGTGAGGTCACTCATACCTTGTCTTTGTTCTTTATTATTTTTTGATAGTAAAAGGCAATCGCAAGTGTGAGTTGAACTGCCAAGCAACCGGCTACCGCTTCTACGTACGACAAGCTGAGAAGGTCATCGATGGCACCCCCTGTGACCAGAATGGCACAGCCATCTGTGTGTCGGGACAGTGCAAGGTGAGTGCCCCTGGACTTGGGCATCTGTGCTGTGGGTACTTAACCTGTGACTGATGGTTTTCCAGGGCCGAGATGGGCGGGCTTGCCAGCTTTTTGATGTTTGAAATGTTTGAGATCTTTGAGATCTCATGTTTTTGATCTTTGAGAGCAGTGCTGGGAGATGCCAGCTTTTCAATCATTAAGTGACTTATTTTCACACTGCGTGCTTCCTAAGGGCCTTGACACTTGACGGTCCTTCCTGGTGAGGTCTGATGCTCCTTCCCCACCTGTGAAGTGGGGTTGTAGGAAGGGCGTGGCTCTCTCAGTTGGAAACGGATAGTGCCAGTGTGCAGGTAAGAGAATTGTAAGAGAATGGTGTATTTTAGCCTGTCTCTCCCATCTGAGGCCAGCTTCCAGAGGAGCGTTGTTGAGTGTCTTGTAGAGCAGAAGATGGACTTTCAACAAGAAGTTTCCCACCTCCTCAGGCTTCTGAAATCTACAAACAGTGGGGTGTTCCATGGTGACAGAAAGTGCCATTTAGTTAAAAACATGCATCTTAAATAAGAGCACAGGCTTCTTAGCCATGTGTATCTCCACCTGGCCCTCTGCCCTCCTTTCATCTGTAAACGTGTCTCTGGAGCTAAGGCCTAATTGGTGCCCAAGCAAAAGAGGCCACAATGCTATCTCAGTTAGTGCACCGTGGCTGGCAGGATTGTCTTTCATCAAGGAGAAGTCCTTCGGCTAGAATGTTCTTGAATGTAACTTCCTGTGGGTTTAATATCAGAGCTAATAAAGTATGACTTACATATCTCTATGTACAACCTCCTTCCAAAACAAAAACCAAAACCACAATCCTTGTGTGTATGTGTTCGTGTGTGTGAATGCAGGTGCATGCCCCTTCCACAGCACATGTGTGGAGCTCAGAGGAAAACTCGGGTGTCAGTCCTTACCTTCTACCTTGTTTAGAGGCAGGGTCTCTTGTTCTGCTGGTCTTCCAGCCCTGCTGGTCCATGCTTCCCGGGATTCTCCTGTCCCCACCTCCCATCTCACCATAGGAGCACCATGAACTTCCACATCTGGCTCTGTGTGGATGTGGAGAATCCACACGCAGACCTCCCTGCTGCACAACAGATGCTTTACCCACTGAGCCATCCTTCCAGTGCCCCACCCCCAATGGCTTAGAAACTTTTTTTTTTTAAAAGTGAAACCCTTGCTGGTATGAATTAGCTTTTCTGTAGAGTTTAGCCTCAGCATCGCATTGTCACAAAGATTCCCGCATTCTCACTTTCCAGAATTATATTACAATGTTAAGCTGCAGAGAAGATGCATCCATCAGTGCCGTTTTGATGAGAAAGTTTCAAGTAAAATGTAAAAGAATTTTCTAAATGCGGTTGGTTGTCTCAGATGGAGAATAAAGAAGTTGAGAAAGATGGAGGCTCTCCTTGATATCTGATGTGAATGAAATGTTTTTGGAGGAGCCAAACCTGTAACAGGTCTTTCTTTGGACTGCCAGCTCTCGAATAGTGACACAGAGACTTTCCATTGATTATGAAAGCTTGGCCTTAGCTCAGGCTTGTTCCCAACTAGCTCTTAAAACGTAAATGTCCCCGTTTATAATAATCTATATTCTGCCATGTGGCTTGTTGCCTCTCCTCAGTACCATATGTCTGATTTCCTCTGCATCTGACTTTCAAATCTCTTGAACCTCAGCTTCTTTCCCAGAGTTCCTATCTCTC
The DNA here is from genome assembly GCA_902168405.1 of Peromyscus aztecus. Taxonomy (NCBI): domain Eukaryota; kingdom Metazoa; phylum Chordata; class Mammalia; order Rodentia; family Cricetidae; genus Peromyscus; species Peromyscus aztecus. The sequence goes on along the minus strand of CABHPQ010175248.1, from coordinate 25,516 downwards.
CCCGGAAGCCCCACCTATCCTTTCTTGCCTAACTATTGGTCATTCAGCTCTTCATTAAACCAATCAGAAGGTGCCTTAGGCAGATGAAGTTAAACAGACACATCTTCAGTGTATAAAAAGATTATCCCAACACAAACAGCCCAGGAATAGGAGCTCTACAAAGAACAGGCTACTTCAACATCCAACAGGGCAAGCGTTGGTGTTGCTGTAAGCCAGCAAAGAGCCCTCTGAGGCTTGCCATGTGCTGAGCCCTGTGCTGTGCTCTGTATTTTTAGTGTGTGTGTGTGTGTGTGTGTGTGTGTGTGTGTTATGTGATCATATATATTTTATCTTCAGTGCTTAACTTTTAAAAATTATTCAATAAATTTTCTTAAATATATGAATGAATAAGCAAACTGAGAAGTTGTTGGTAAACCTCTCCTGAAAAGAACCAAGAATATGATTAATAGAGGATTATAACTGTGCAGCCCTTACTCTGTTCTCAGGACCTCCCAAAATCTGATGATATGAGTGGACCTGGCCACAGGCTGATCCAGCTGGTTAGGCAGGTGCCTCCTCCCTCCCTCCCTGCTCCTGTGGTATGCACCCCTCCTAAAGCTTCCTCCACCGTCTAAGAGGGTGGCCTACCCTGCGAGAGGAAAAACTGTCTTTGGTCAAGAGTACAAGAGTAGCTGTGCCTCCCTGCTTGAAGCCTCAGACAAGCTGGAAAAGTCCATGTGTGAAGCGGTGTAGGGTAGCCAAGCTTCCAGGGCTCCAGCAAATGAGGCATTGCCTGTGGCCATGTGCCCTAAAAAATGTTAAAGCCGAAACTGAACGGAAACCTGATGAATTTCCCTAGTTATATATTTCTTTTCTATTAGGTATTCTTTCTCTCAGTTTTAGCCACTCGGACAGCTCCCTCACATACTGAGTCTGTCTTGATTTCTTGATTAATGTATGCTTGATTTTACTTATGCACACATGCACGCACGCACGCACGCACGCACGCACATTACAGAGATCTCTTGGGTCTTGTCTTCTTGAAGGAAAGAATTCAGTCTAGAGACATGGACAGTCAAAGCAGAAGGTCCCTGAGCGAAGCAAACACTCCAAAGAGAATCTGGGAAACAACCCAGTGAGTTCTGTGCCATGAATGGTAAAGAAATTTTTATGAATATTTATGTGACAGGTTGCATACTCATGGCATAAGGTGACCCTTTGCCTTCCCAAATCATCATGGACAGGATATCCCCTTTAGGGGTTTTCCTCTCATGAGCTTATGGGAAGCACACCGAGAGTGTGGGGGAAGTGTAATGATAGTGTGGGGGAGTGCAATGATAGTGTGGGGGAGTGCAATGATAGTGTGGGGGAGTGCAATGATAGTGCAGATGATACTAAATTGAAGTCCAAGTCTTTTGAGGGTAGAGATCCTTCCGGGGTACACGTATATGGGGAATGCTCAGATGGCTTAGTCGCTGATATAACAGCTTAAATGATTTCTAACCACAGAGGGCCATTTTGACCGGGAGGCCCCACTCCCTCCGTCTTCTGAGACACGGCTGCCGTCTTCTTCACTCACCTCCCATCTCTTTGCCTAGCGGGCATCACACAGAATCCTTGGTTATCCTCAACACTACACACATCATTATCCATTCAGCAGCTAGCAGGTCCCTGCCACACCGCTGGCACTGAAACAATGGAAAAGACTAACACGTTTCCTACCGCCCTAAGCTTGAAGCCTGGCAGAAACAGTAATAGAAAGCCTGTTGAGTGGCAAAAGAATTACAAAGTTGGACGAGTTCTTGGCAGTTACCAGGGTCCTGAAAACATGAAGAATTGTGGAAAGCCTCATTAAGTGGAGTGTCACAGGGAAGTGTCTGAGGAGCACAGGGTCTAGGTGACAGATGGAGGCAGTACCTTTGACCTCCAGCTGCCCGGATGGAGAGACCTGGCTCAAATGAAGTGCTCAGGGGCTGGCAGATGTTGAGGTGCCTGGTTTGTGCTCACTCCTGCTCTCTGCCCATGGTTAATCTGGTCTCTTCGTGGGGCTATCCTTAGCTAAGGAGGCCCTTACATATTCCTGAACATGTGCTGGCTTTAGCAGTGGAAACCGCCGCTAAGTCATTGTCTAGGTCTCGACAGACTCCCCTGGAAACAGGATGATAGAATGAGTCAGGAATAGAATATGAGATCATCCTGGATGTCCAAAATGAAAACAGGTCTATGGATAAGATTGGGGACAGGATGTCCAGAGCTTCCCATGTGGTCCTGATGGTGCCTCCTAGGCTAGAGTACATGAAAGAGAGCAAGGTGTGTGGCCCTTCCCCATGGCTTTCTGAAGAGATGGGCTTCTTGCAGCGCTCTGTCTGAATTGGCAGAAGTGGTACCTGTCACTTAGTACTAGGAAAAGAGGGGAAACCTCCACTGAGCCCCTGCCCCTAAACCAAGCAGAGGCTGGCACTGGGGCGACCATCTGTCTTGGCACTGGGGCTACCATCTATCTTGGTACAGGATCCAAAGGGCTACACAATGCTTATTTGATACTGTCACACCTATAGGCACTGTCCCCAAGGCACGACATAAAACGTCAGGGTTTCGGAGAGCTATGCAGGGTCTGGACAGCCCATGCAGCCTAGTCGGACTCGGGGGCTAATGGGCACTGTGAAAAGCACCATGGCCAGATGCAACTGGGGGAGGAAAGGGTTTATTTCAGCTCACGGTTGTAGTCTAGCACGAATGGAAGTCGGAGCAGGAACTCCAGAGAGGAACCTAGACGCAGAAACTGAAGCAGAGGCCGTAGAGGACTGCTGCATACTTGCTTGCTCCCCATGGCTTGCTCAGTTTGCTTTCTTATGTATGCCAGGACCATCTGCCTAGGGGTGGCACTGCTCATGTTGGACTGCCCCCCCCATCAATCATTAATTGAGAAAATGCCCAACAGGCTTGTCCACAGGCCCCCCGTGATAGAAGTGGTTTCTCGATTGGGGTGGTTCTTCCTAGATGACTCTAAGCTTGTGTGAAGTTGGCAAACCCTCACCAGCCCAGGTGAGATACCCCACTTCCTTTGGGTCCCTGTACATGTTCCTGCAGAAGCAACCATATCATCTACTGGTAACTTGTGGGATCGGACTCTTATTACTGTGGGCACAGTGCTTAGCACAATGATGGCTGAGGTGGGGCCTGGCTTGGCTGTCTTGGTGAAGATGTGAAGGGGACATCTGTCATCTCAACACCAACTTTAGGCATCCCCTATAAATTGCTGCCAAAGTTTGAGTGAGCCAAATTTGATAGGAAGCGTCTGGAAAAACAGGCTGGGGTGCTGCACACCTTGGTAGACGTCAACATCAGAGGACAAACATATAGGACACGATTTTTCATTTTATTTTTTCATACATGGTGTTGCCCCAAGCTGGCCATGGACTCACTAAGTAGCTAAGGATGACCTAGAACTCCTGCTCCTCCTGACTCCACCTCCCTAGTCCTGGCATTCCAGGCATGAACCCCCACACTGTCTTGTGTGGTACTGGAGGGCTAACCTAGGACTTTGTGCTTTTATAACTATATTTTGTGTTTTTGATAGTCAGACATTTATCTGAATTAAACATCAAAATATTATCCTTTCCCCCCATCTGCCTAGTACCCCACCCTGCAAGAGGAAACAGCTACCTTTTGATAGCATCTTTATGTAGACAGGTTTTTATGCATCTACTTGCCAATTGGTGTTTTATTGCTTTTCTTTCAAAAGTCGTTTTATTGCATTTTCCACTTACTGTGTGTTTATATGTCTCTGTGTACGCATGCATGTGCCATAGCTCATACACATGGAAGTCAGAGGACAACTTGCAGGAGTTGGTTCTCTCCTTTCATCAGGTAGGTCCTGGGGATTGAACTCGGGTCATCAGACTTGGTGGCAAGCACCTTCACCCACTGAGCCATCTCATCAACTCTTACGTTTTATTATTTTTCCTTCCACTTGATACATACAGCACAAACTACCTCATACCTTGGTTTTTTTGTTTTGTTTTGTTTTGCTTTGCTCTTTTTTTTTTTCTTACCATGTTTTAGGGGATCTTTCCATCCCGGTATCTATAGCACATCTCCATTTTACACTTGTGTAGTATTGGATGGTATAACAAACCATGATGAGTCACATGATGTCTTTGACCATTAGCAGCAATGCCGTAAAAAATGCATGTGTATGTGGTGGCTTCATTTACACGTTTGCAAGCACCTGATAAACTCTCAAAGCAACATAAGCGTGTCTACATAGAACGGGTTGGGGAGATAGCTCAGCAGTGAAGAGCACTTGCTCCAGAGTCTGGTACCCAGTGTGTATATTATAGGACTCATCAATACCTATAACTCCAGCCACACTTGTGTCACACGTGTGTGTGCGCACATGTGTGAACACACACACACACAAATAAAATAAATCTTCTTTTAATATAGGATGTGTATGTGTGGATTTGCAATTTTAATAGCTGGCACATGACAAATTGCCCCCTAGAGTGACTGATGACAGGGACTCTCCACTCCTACCACCACCAAGTGAGGCCATCTTTTGTAATCCGATTGGATTTTTGCCAGTCTAATAAGTGAATAATGGTGCCTCTGGTCAATTTTGTTTCTGTCTACCTCACTTTGAGTGGAATAGTATGTCTTCATACCTTTAAGGACCACTCAGAGCCTGGACTAGGATAAAGTGGGTGAGGTGCCTGGGGTACGAAGCTTGAGGATGGCATTGGCTGACTGGCAAGGTCTCCTTAAATGTGTACCCCAGACTCCTGACCTGCCTTGCCTTGGTCCAACCTGCATGAGCCCTCCTGACTCAAGCATCGCCGTTTACATTTCTCTACATGATCTATGCTCTTGCAACCTTTATGCATTCTTTATTCAGCTATTGCAGTAGGGATTTTTCATAAGCCAGACATTTCTATTTTTATGTTATAAATTGCAAGAATATTTTTAGGGGGTGGGGCCAGGTAGCCCTTTGACCTGGACCTTTGCTAATGGGATTTTCTTTCTTTCTTTTTTTTTTCATGCAGAAGTTTTAAATTTTGTAAGTGGTGAATTTATCTGGTTTTTTATGATTAAGGATTTTGTACCATAGGATTTCCACACTGTGAAGTTATAAAGAATTCTCAATCTGGGTATGGTGGTATGCATTTCTAATTTTAGCACTCAGGTGGCTGAGGCAGGAGGACCAGGAGGCTGAGATCAGCTTGGGATATGTAGTGAGACTCCCTCTGCTGTGTTTCTGATAGTAACGTATGGTTCTATGCATTTACATTCTTACATTTTATATTAATCCAATTGGGTTAATGGTGCTTCATGTGAGCTTGATTGTAGGGAAGTACGTAATAAAAAAGCAGGTATTTGATCCCCCCAGACTGCAGCTAGGATCCTGTAATGTTTTAGCAGAATCCTGTGTCTTACTGTGTGTTTCAGTCTTTATAGATAGGTCAGGTCATGTCACACATCAGCTGAGACTTTGGGTGCTTGAGGAAATGACTTTTTTCCAGGGTTGGTGCATGAAGTTTTCTAGAACTGGTTGATAGTGACATCAAGTGGTCAATGATGAAATTACACGTCCTTTAGATTGACCCAGGAGGAAACTATCATGAATTACTGTTTTTGTTGAGAGATGGCAATAGACTAAATAGAACAAAATGAAATAAATGGGACTAGATTTTTGCGGCTAAGAACTGGGAACACTCAAACTAAAAGAGTGAATTCTCCTTATGTCAACAAGAGCCTTAAACAGCACCTGGACACTTTATACGCACAAATAAACTGCTGCCCAAACTTAATTCTAAATTAGTAAGTTAAGTGTTTAAGATCAGCTTTATGTTAGCACTTCCCCAACAAGATATGAGTATAAATATACTATTCAGGTGCCTGGAGTGGGTCACACGTGCCTCTGAGAATCAATCTGTAAACTTGGGAGGCTGACGCCGCTGCATACAATTTTTAGAAAATTAAAGGAGATTGTTTGCCATGTGAAGGGCCAGGATCAGCATGGCATGGGTAGTAAGTACTGAGTGACTGTGCCGAGGGTGATGGTGGTCGTGATAGTGGCAATAACAGTGATATCAGGCAAGCGATGATGTGACAATGTGTCCAGGTTCATCTGTGTGGGTAGTGGTGACCGTGGTGGCTGGGTATGGATGTTGTCCTGGGTATTGTGACTGGATTCTGGGATCAGAGAGCCTGAGGAACCACTTTATGATATAAGGAGAAATGTGTAAGATGAAGATAAAGGGAGCCACCTGCTTCTAAGTCTCTAGAGTAAGGAAGGTGGCTGTGTGGGGGGGTGGGGGTGGGGGAGGGTAACCGTCAGGGCAGCGTCTGAGCCAGGCCAGCATCATTGGCTCCTCGACTTCTCCATTCTCCACCCTCATCAGTCTCTCGTGTGTCTCTCAGATGTTTCACACACCTGAGCACTCTGATAAGCAGTGATCAGTTTGAGGACAGAACATTGATCTTAAGAGCTTAAGAACTGTTGATAGAATTGACTAATATCCAGAAACTGTTAATAGAATCACTTAATATGCAGAAAATACAGGGAGCAGAAACAGGGAGGCTGATGTTAACCCAGCCTGGGCCAACTTTTCCTACACTCTTCCTGTAGATTTGAAGTCTTTCAAAGTACAAAGTCAGGTGGGAGGAAGTGGAAGGTTTTCCATTTTCCTTACTGAATTTGAAGTGTCTCTTTAGTGGAGGGAGACTGGACCGGAGCCTGACGCCTGTCCTGTGTTCCTTCCCTCTTTCTTGTCTGACTTCTCTGGCTTCTCATAGATACTGTTGAGAACGATAAGGTGAATGGAGCTGTCCCCGCTGCCCTGGGGTCTCTTGACCCAGCTTGCCCAGCTGACCAACTGGGGTCTGACCTGTAATAAACAGAAAGCACTCCGGTCACGTGCAAGAGGACTCCTGGCGCTGCTTGGCCATTGACTGGGTTAGGGAAGGGCAATGCTGACTTTCACTAGGAGGAAAATGCCATTCAGTTCTCAGGGAAGAAAACAAACAAACAAACAAAAAACAAGTGGTGTAATGCAAAACCCACTGTCGGGACCCCTGCTGGCAGTTTTCAGAACTGCCCTATCCTAATTTTTTTTTTTTTTCCATTTTAAAGGCTTACAAGATGTGCTTTTTTGAAAAGTTTTTTTTTTTAAAGTATATTCAAAGGCATGTTCTGCCCCTCTGCCCCATTCACTCTGAAGCTTGTGCCCCTTAACTAGCAAACTCTGTGTTGGATTCAAACACAGTGAGTAAGATTTCAAAATTTTTAAAGACGTGTAAAAGATGTCTTCTAAGGCTAATTTGGTTTGTTTAGAAGAGAAGAAGGTCTGAGGCCAATGTTTGAAAGAAAGGTAAATACTTCCTGTCATCTTGAAATCTGGCAATCCCATAATCACCCAAGCTCAAGGCTTTGATCTTTAGCCAATACAAAACAAAACAACAAACAAAACAACAAATAAACAAACAAACAAAACCAAAGATGGCCGGGATGCAGCACGCTGGAGAGAATACTTCTCTGGCATGCAGGAAGCATTCCCAACACTTCCTAATGCTGGGCATAGTAGTGGACACCTGTAACCCCAGCGCTACAGAGGTGGAGGCAGGAGGATCAGAATTCAAGGTTGTCCTCCAATCAGAGTGATTTCAAGGCCAACCTGGGCTACATGAATGAGACCCTGTCTCTAAAAGTGGCGGGGGGGGGGGGGGGGGGGGGGGTCATAAAGATATGAAACGGCCTCTCCTGTGTGGAGTGCCTTCTCTTTTTAAAGCAGTGTTAATACACTGTAAATGCATGGTGACTAGCCAGACAGGACAGAGTGGGGGACACAGTGAGTGTCCAGGCTGAGAGAGGTGGACTGACAAGCTGGAGATGTTGGTGCAGAGGCGAGGGTGTTTCTGTTAACACTGAACTTACTCCTTTCCTTACCCACCAAGCTCCCCAGAAGAAAACGACCTTCCCATCAGTGATACTTTGTTGTTGTTTGTTTGTTTGTTTGCTTGCTTTCTCTGTCTTCAGGAACAACAGCGGTCAGCCAGGCCAGATATAGGAGCATCAGCCTAGATTCTTCCTTCCCTCCTGTGCCCCCCCCCCCCTTAAGTCTTCATCAGCGCTGTGTAGAGAAGCAGGTGGCTTTCCCAGGCCTTCCTGTCTCTGATGTTGCTCTTTCTCATACACACTTGCCAGTGCTGTCTTAGGAAATACAAACCTAAACATATCACTCGCCTGCTGATGAACTTCCAAGTTTCTCCATGGTCTCCGGTTCTCCCTTGACTGTTACGGGTCATTCTGTCCCAGTGAGCTTTCACCATATTCACTGGCCCATTGCTCCTAGTTTGTTTTTGTTTTGTTTTTGTTTTTGAACCTGTCACCTTCTTCCACACCTCTCATTTCTCCCATGTCTGTTCCTGCTTCCATCTAGAATGTCTTGATACTTCTGACTGCGGGTACAGAAAATCCCACCCAAAAGTTTAAACACCAAAGATTCCTTAACTCTCTGTGTCTGGTGGTTCCAAGGTAGAAAATGCAAGTTATGGTATCAGGAGGACAAGTCTTCCACTCGGCTGGTCCTGGAGAGTGGTAAAAACCAAGGTACCTTCAGAGGAAGAAAACAATACCCAATGGGTTGGCAAACAGTGGTATCTACTGAAGCCTTCCCTCTCTTTTGATAAATTCCCAAATGCTCAGCTAAGGAGCCCCCTTGATGAGACTTCTCTGACCACCCCATCCTTTACAAGAGCCCTGGAGCTGGTCCCACCAGGCCACCAAGTCTTTGAGACAGAGCTATCTTGAAAAGCACAGTTCCTAGGACACTATCACAAGCCCACACAGCAATATTTGTTGACTAAAAACCCACAACTGGCCAGCTCTTAATTGGACCATTAGAAAAGACTTCCTTCCTGTCACAGAAACTCACCTGAGTGTTTTTACCCACGGGGAGTCATTTTGTGTGAGAAAAGCCATGCTAGAGGAAGAGCACTGAGCCCATGGAGATGCCCTTACAGTTCATCAGTGGCCCAGGGTCCTTCAAAGGGTCTTCCTCTGCTGTTTGCAGTGTGTGACCACGTGATCCGATGAGCACCCGCTGCCTGTTCTACTCCACTGAGCCCATGTCCAGGCAGGAGGAAGGGCTTGGGGTGCACGCCCTGTCCAAGGAATCTGTGTCTTCCCAAGGATCAACACAGCTGTCTTCATCCCTCCTCCCAACAGACGGGGGCCGTGGTTGCATCCCATTAGCCAGACATGGCTTTAGTTTGGTGACCTCCACAGGCCCTGTCAGGTTCTGTTAGGGATAAAGAGAGCTGGATGCCGTATGACTTAGGTAGTGTCACTTCCAAGGAGTCTTGTTTTGAAAAAAGATTTATTCTTCTTATCTATGTGTGTGAATGCTTACTTGCATGTATGTCTGTGCGTCACGTGCATGTCTGGTGCCCACAGGGACCTAAGAGCATCAGATCCCTTAAAACTTGAATTATAGGTGGGTGTGAGCCTCCACATGGGTACTGGGATTTGAACTCAGGGCCTCTGGAAGAGCAGACAGTACTCTTACCCACTGAGTCATCTCTCCAAAGAGTCTTAAGATGATCTAACGTCATTATTTCTTCTGCTTGCTTGAAACCAAATAACAGCCATTTAAAGATGTCAAGTAGAAATACTGCACGTGGCCCTTGCAGGAATGGCCTGTGTCATGTGACCCACTATTTTACTTTCCTATCTGTTGCTGTGACAAACACCGTGGCCAAAAGCAAATTAGGGGAAGAAAGGATTTATTTGGTTTTTGTTTCCAGATCACAGTCCATCATTGAGGGAAGTCAGGGCAGGAACTTGAAGTAAAAACCATAGCCAAATGTTCACTCAAAGGCTCATGATCAGCTAGCTCTCTCATGTAGCCCAGGACCACCTGCCTAGGGAACAGTGCCACCCACAGTGGGATTGGCCCCCCTATGTCAATTAACAATCAAGACAGCCCTCCCTGCTTCAGATATGGCCACAAGTCAGTCTGATCTGGGAAATTCTTCAGCTGAGGCTCCCTTCTCAGATGACTCTAGGCTGTATCAAGCTGACAGTTAAAACTCCCTAGGATATCCACTGCTCTAAGAATATAGATGACACATTGGGAAGACTGAGGTCCAGAGAGATGTCATTTGCCCAAGACAAAAATCAGATGTTTTAGTGACAGCCATTTAGGAAACATCCTATCCTTAACTTCCAGTAGAACTTTGGCACCATCTGGGGAATGAATGATTTTACTGCATACAAAAAACAAAACAAAACAAAAAAAACTTTGCAGTCATAAAAATTGGATTTATTAGCTTATTTTTCCAACTTCACATGGCATAATCTTCAAAAACAAAAACCACAGTTACCTTGCTTGCTAGATACAGTCAGATCATGAGGGTGTCAATGGTGGGCCTTCCTGCTTTCTGTAAGTAGATAATTCTTGAAACCTGAAGGAAAGACTTTGCCCATGGAGACCCGCAGTTACCTCCGTTCACACCTAGATGGCGCTCACACATTGAGTGGAACTCATGGATAACGTCTAACTGCCTAGAAGAAACTCACAAATTTTTGAATAAAGGTGGTGAAAAGTTCAGTATTAGTGGCTCTCAGGTGTGGCTGGGTGGATGGATTTGGTTAAAGGAGAGGTGGTGAAAACTTAGGACTGCCTGTAAACACACCCAGTGATTGTGCAGACCCCATTCTTCTCCCTCACTACATCCAGGCAGGCAAACCTGGACACAGAGTGGCTGGTTCTCCTGGTAGGGCCTCAGCGCTACCCAAGACACCCAGAGAACCCTATTCCATCTGTCACATACCCTAACGTGGTCATCACAGAAGACACTTGCTTACCATATCAGGACTTTGTTCTCCAGATGGTGGGGGTATGTATACTGTTAGCAGTTAAGAGGTTGGCTTTTAAATTCCTCTGTCAGCATAAATGCGCATTATTATCCAATACTACAGATACGCAGTTTTTCCTGGGGGTGTATTGGACACTGCTTCTATGTGACAATTCAGTAAAAAGTGGAGCAAGAGAGATGTAAGGGCCAGTCCAGGTCTTGTTCCTACAACTTAACTTTGCAGTCTCACCCAGGGTAATTAGCATCTCTGCACTTTAGAAAAACAGATTGGTAACGACGGGATCTACATTATAGAGTCATGATGAAGGCAGGTAGTCCCATCACCTGCTACAGTGAAACTAGGAAAGAAAAGTAGGCGAATATTTTCACCATGTTCTGACATGGAAGGCCCAACATTCAATAGTGTTAATTATTCCCTTCTAAACCAGCACTTTAGAATCACTATAACCAGATGGTAAAAATGCATTGGGGCCAAAGCAATACATGAAATTTGGTCAGAGAGCCTAGGCTCAAGCTGAGTTAGTAATTTGAATAAGGCTTCATTGAGAGGATTTGGTTTGTGCCCCAAACAAAACGACTAGAAAGGGAGAAGCAAGTCATTGGAACACCATCCCACATCTGTAAGATCCACTAGGCAAGCTGGTCGAATGGTTGCCTAGCATTCACAAAGCCCCAGATTCAGTCTCGGGTGCCCCACAAACAGGGCGTGGTGGGAATAGTTCCAGCCCTTGATAATTGGCTACAAGAGGATCTGGAGTTTGAGGTCATCCTCAACTGTGGAAGGAGTTCAGGCCCAGCCTGGGATACACAAGAGCCTGTCTCCTAAAAAAGAAAGAAATATCCATAGCGAGTCTTCACCTCATTCTGTGGTCAGCTTGTCCACCACATTTCACAAAAGCATTTGCAGACAGGAAAAAAAAATCACTTAAGATTTAAAGAAGAAAGAGAAGCTATGAGCAGCATCCACGTGATACCACAGTGCAAAGCGTGAATTGGAGCTCTGACCCGGGACGGTTCTCCAGCATGGAAGTGAGTCGCCTAAGGGAGTTGTGTTTATTAAATCCAGATGAAATCAGAGGCAGGAACGGGGGAAGGAGGATTTGGACTTAAGACAAGTAAATCCAGCAGCGCATCGGAAAACTCAGGGGGATAGTGAGCCTGTCACCACGGCAGTGACAACGAAGGATGTGGAGCCACAGCAGGAATGGAAGACAGGTGGAGGCTCACCCTGCCAGTGCCCTGCGGGAGGCAGCTGGAGACTCAATTCTCGCTCTTCATTCGCACCCAGCAGAGCTGTGCCTGCACAGGGAAAACTGTGGCACGGCGGGACAGGTGACCCTCAGAAAGCACATAGAGCCTGTTCCCATCCGGCTTTGCTCCCATGGAAACAACATGGTGTCTGGTCCCAGAGCATCTGCAAAATGGAATTAGTTCTTCTTACACCGAAAGTCGTGTAAGAAGTGTGAATTAGCCACTCATCGGCGTCTATGATACAGCGCATGTTCGGAAGTGAGCTAAGTTACTCGTCGCTCCTCTTCCTACCTGACAGGTGTGATGGAGACATGGGCACGAGGCACGGATAGCATTTCTTCTTGAAGCCAGTTGTCCGTTTCTGACTTTCAGATCTCTTCTGTGCCGACTCTTGGAAAAACTCCGCTCTCTCGGGGGTCCTCCTTCCTGCTCAAAAGTCCCTTCCCTTCCAGATCTCCACCTGTCCCCTGGGTGGAATCAGCAAGAGTCACAGTATACCAGAAAGCCTCGAAGCACTTTGACCCCAGAGGAAGGGTGTTGGGCCCTGCCCTTCCCTGTGGGCTCTTGCTGGCCTGCTGGGTCATAGTGTTGTGGAATATGCCCATGGCTCTGGGCATCCCCTCTGCCTTCACCTCATTTATCCCAGCATGGGCTCTGTAACTCTAGATATACTCACAGCGCCGTGGAGGACTTGATGGGCTCCGCCTTCCTCCTGCCCCTCCTCAATAGTCAGCGTTACCTCTGCTCACACATCCCCGTGCCTCCTCCTCCCCTCAGGTGGAAGACGCCCTCCAAAGGAATGATGGATAGTATTTGGAGAGGAAGCCCTGAGCAAGCTGTTCAGATTAAGTGTCCTTTTAAGAAAAGATACTAGAGCAGCTGGAGAGATGGCTTTGAGGTTAAGAGCACTGACTGCTCTTCTAGAGGACCTAGATTCAATTACCAGCACCCACATGGCAGCCCCCAACTGTCAGTAACTCCAGGTATACGGACATCTGATGCCCTGCCTGGCCTCCTTGGACACCAGACATGCATGTGGTACGCACACATCCATGCTGGCCAAACACATAAACTCAAGAAAGAAAAGACACCAGAGATCTTTCTGCTTTCTGTCTCCCCACGCACACCCACTGAACATACTTGCTACTCAGTGACTGTTTCCTGTGTTTTGAATTGAGTGACAGCTATGAGCTTGGGTACCATAAAAACAAAGCCAGGCTACATTACCGTAATTGTCTGTCTGTTGTTGCCTGTTTTCCTGATCCTGAAAGAGGGAAGTGTGTGCCACTGAGATTTCTCTCACGGGACTCATGGAGACGCACATTTTAGTAATTGTCACTAAGGTTGGGACAGTGGCTCAGTCAGAACACTTGTGTGCAAGTACAAAGACCTGAAACCTGCAGCACTCACGTGAAAAAGACGGGTGTGGCCGTACACCTGTCAGGAAGCCCAGCACCGGAGGCGGGGGGTGGACAGATACAGGAGGATTGCTGGGCTTCCTGGCCCACCAGCCTGGCTCGAGGTTCAGTGAGAGACCCCGACTCAAGGGACTAAGGAAAACACTAGCAGAACAGGGCGTCCAGCGTTCGCCTCTGTCCTCCCCACACATGCATGGGCATGTGCACTTGGACACACACGTGTGCATGCAACACACACACACACACACACACACACACACACACACACACACCACCCAAGAAAGAACTAGTGTGAAGGGTCATTAGAACAGAGGGGCCGAGTGGAAAATAACTCCCAGAAATGTGCATTGAAAACACTTCCTTCTCCTGCTCCTCTAGGACAGGAGTTTGGAAAAAAGAAAAAGGAAAAGGAATATGGTTGAACGCTCAATTCAAACAAGGCAGTTAGTATGTCGCTGTAACTGGATAGCTTTGAAAGGGAGGTGGGATCATCCCTGGCCTGGGTCTGGGAGCCTGGCTGCCAAAGAGCGAGGCAGCCTGGCCTCTCTCCCAGCCATGAGGCTCCAGGGCCCGAGGAGCCCAGGCCCCACGAGTGACACCTCGTTCTTCAGACACTCTAATTTATAGTTAACGCCTTTTAAGCAAACAAGAGGGAGGAAAGAAATCTGGTTCATATTACAACAACTTGCAATGAAGGGAAGTCTGGGAGTTCAAAGGAAAAATGTCCCAGGAAAAGCTTAGGCTGTTAAAATCTATTTGGAGTGGCCAGGAAGGTAATTGGAAATTAAAACTAAGGCTTTCTCCATGTGATGCTTTCTCTCTCTGCCTCTCTCTCTCTCTCTCTCTCTCTCTCTCTCTCTCTCTCTCTCTCTCTCTCCCTCCCTCCCTCCCTCTCTCTCTCTCTCTTTCTGTCTGCCTCTTTCTCTGTCTCTGTCTCTCTCTCTCATCAGCAATCCTTGTCACTTAGTTCATGCCAAAGAGCAACCAAATGAATTCACATTTGTTGCTAAGACTTATTCCATCGGAATATCAAAGGTCCCCAAAACTCAGTTAAAGGGACAGAGAAGTGTGTGTTCTCGTTTCAAAGCCAGACCCCTTTAGACCCTCTGTGGCTTTGCTTTTTTTTGGGGTATGCACCTTCTCTGCATGGATTTGAGGCGTCCTCTCTTTACCCACACACCCCTTTGCAGCCTCTCTTCTCTGGGCGAGCTTGCTGGGAGGCTGTATGTCAGGAGAGGAGAACGATCTCAGACTGAAGCCGGAGCTGCTGCAGAAAGGAAGGTGTTACAGCAGTGCCATCCCTGGTAGAAAGGAGCAAGGCTGCACGTTGTATGGATGACTCTCTTAGTTAGGGTTTCTGTTGCTATGGCGACGAAACACCTTGTATGACCAAAAAGCAAGTTGGGGAGGAAAGGATTTATTTTAGCTGGTCAGGACAGGATCCTGGAGGCAGGAGCTGATGCAGAGGCCATGGAGGAGCGCTGCCTACTGGCTTGCTCCCCATAGCTTGCTCAGGCTGCTTTCTATAGAACTCAGGACCATCAGTCCAGTGATGGCCCAACCCACAACGGGCCAGGCCCTCCCCCAATCAATCACTAATTTAACAAACGCCCTACAGCAGGATCTTATGGAGGCATTTTCTCAGCTGAGAGACCCTCCTTTCAGATAACTCTAGCTTATGTCAAGTTGACACAAGACCAGCCAGCACACTAAGGGGCTTGTCATTTAGACCTAGGAGCGGTGTCTTGTGTTTCAGTGATGTGTTGCTTTGGGGGAGAGCACAGTACTACCCAGCTTCCCCTGCGGTCACTTGCTTCCTGTATGGGAGGAGCCTGTATCTTAATGAGCCTGTATCTTAATGAGCAGCTGCTGTTCAACCTACCACAGCAGCCAAGTCCCTTTTATTAGTATCTTTCTCTTTGTTGTGACAAAATGCTGGTCAAAAGCAGCCTAAGGGAGGGAGGATTTGTTTCTGCTCAGGGTTTGAGGGTCCAGTCCACCATGGCAGGGAGGGTGTGGCGAGGAGAACTCGAGTCAGCAGCAGCATCCACACTCAGGAAGTAGAGCACCATGAATGTTTCTGCCCAGCTTGCTTTCTCTTTATATTCAGTCCAGAACTCTAGCCCAGGGGATGTTCCTGCCGAAGTTAGGGTGAGTCTCCCCACCTCAATTAACCCAGTCTAGAAACTCCATCACAGACATGCCTAGAGATTTGTTTCTGTGTTGATTTTAAATCGCACCTTATCCACGTTGCCACAAGCCCTGTCCTCAACCCTAGGGGTTGTCCTTCAGCTTCAGCAACCAGGCCATAATGCATTGCTGTTCTCCTTGGCAGCATGATGCCTTCCCGGGGTAAACGTGGATTTGGGGCACAACTCTTCTATATGGACCGTAATTTGGATGAGAGGCAAGGAACAGACATTTGGCTGAAGAAGGTCCTGAAAGAGGCGTCAAAGGCACAGCTGGTGTCTTCACCACGGGTGGCCCTGGACTGAGGCAAGCAGGCTCACCATACCTGTGCTTTTACCTGACAGTTCTGTTTCTCTTGAGCAACAGGGGCTGTTATGGACCCCACCCAGACTCGGTGAGCTCGGGTGCCTTCCTTTGTGAACCTGCCAGAGAGCCAAATGTTCATCATCCCAGTTTGACCCACTGACCTTTTCACCCATGCCACCTTCCGTACACTGCGTCTGGATTGACTTCCTTGGTTCGAATCCCTGGAGGAGCGGCAGTGCTGTTTTGCCGTTTGAGATGGATCGGAGGAAGGCGTGCTTGTCTCCCCTCTGACCTCCTGTGGTTTACTTTGGGCTGCTTACAGAAATAGATTGGAAACATTCCCTACTGGGCACCCAAAGAGCCCCGAGGCAGGAGCGCTGTTTGTTCATTTATTTTTCCACCGCGTGTACCCCCCGCACTTCACACTGCAGGCTGTCTTAGGCCCATAAAATTTTATTCCCCTTCCATAGAGAATTTCTGCCTGCAGCAGAAGGCTCCACCTGAATATATTGGTAAAAGAGCCAGTCGTGGTGACATGTACGTTTAATCCCAGCACTCACACCAGAGGCAGAGGCAGGAGAACTTCCGTGAGGTGGAGGCTAGCCAGGGCTGCAAGTGCCATCCTTGGTAAGATGGTTACTGTGAAGGGATGCCAGGCTGTGAGCACGTTACCTGGCCATCTCATCCAACCCCAGAACAATTTTACAAAGTACATCTATCACAATCCTTATTTCTTTCATAGGTGGGAACTCATTACGCACAGTAATTGATCTGAGCTCTTGAACCTGGTAGAAGTGATTGGCTGAGAGACTTCCTAGTCTGGGAGCACCACCCCAACACTGCACAACTTTGAGACAAGGATTTTGTGACTTTAATGCACAAGGAGATATGGGTTGTTTATCTTATTACATAGAGAGGGATTAGTTTTAGTTTTTATTTTAGTATATTATAGTAATATTATTATAAGCAACATACTTCCCTTTCTAAACGTCAGTGTTCTTATCTCTAGTGTGAGGGCAATGCCTTTTTAAAGACCACATTAGGCCAGGCTGAGGCAGCGTATGTGACGTACCTCATACAGTCCAGTGTACCCTGCTGGCACTTAATAAGCATTCGCTGACTTCTGAACACGCGCTTCCTCACCTGTAAAAACATAGTGCCCACTTCTGGGAGCTGTTATTAAACTCAAATAAAGCAAGGTGCCAAAAGAACCCTGAGAACAGCAGAGCATAGTATCAGTACGACATGGCCATGTAATCCTCTCAAAACCCTGGACCCCCGGGAGCTTTCTACAAGAGAAATAAAGACAGAATATTCTGTCCACCCTTAGATGTTGTTAGAAGAAACTAGTGTCTGTGTTGAGGGAAGTTAAATGAATCTGAACTCAGCCTCCATTCACAAGTTACCACTCTGGGTTCCCACTCTGGCATGGGGGGCCAGTTTCCTCTGTGAGCAGCTGCTCTGATGCCCGCGGCTAAGATGGCCTGGCACGAACCTCTCCATTGAGTTGGAAGTTCATTTGGAGCTGAAGGAACTAACTGACAGAGTATCATAAAAATCATCTCTCTGTGTGTGTGCACACATCTCTGTGTGTGTGTGCGCGCATATCCGTGTGTGTGTGTGTGTGTGTGCGCGCGCGCGCACATCCGTGTGTGTGTGTGTGTGTGTGTGTGTGTGTGCACACATCCATGTGTGTGTGCACACATCTGTGTGCACACGCACACGCGCTAATGCAAGCATGGGGGGGGGAAGGATTGCACAGAGGTGCAAGTCTATGTGCAGGCCAGAGGGCAATGCAGATGTCGTTCCTCAGGTGCCGTCCACATTGCTTGTTGAGACAAGATCTCTCACTGGCCTGGAACTCACCAAGTAGGCTAGGCTGCTTGGCAAGCAAACGCCAAGGATCCACTTGCCTCTGCTACCCCGCTCTAGGATTGCAAGTTCATACTGCCAAACTGGCTTTTTAAATGCAGGTTCTAGAGATCAAGCTGAGGTCCTCAAGTACTTTACTAACTGATCTATCTATCTATCTATCTATCTCCCCAGGCCCTAGAATCATATCTTTTGTAGAGATCTTCTGGGCTGACTTCTAGTATATATGTTCTGAAACTCTAAAGATACAATCAGTGGCCAGTCCACTTCTGTTTTAGATTCTTCAATATGAAAATACATTACCACCACTTCTTTCTATTTTTTCTTTCTTTTTGGGGGAAGGGCAATAGCTATTTTGAGGCAGGATCTTGCTATGTAGTTCAGACTGGCTTCCAGCTCACTACATAGCCCAGGCTGGATTTGAACTTATAACCCTTCTACTCATCTTCCTGCTCACTCACAGACTGCTGGGTTTATAGGCATGTGTCACCACACCCAGCTTCACACGATCTTCCCTATCCACTGGAGCCAAGCTTTAGTTTTGCATATCTTCTGACCACTGACCCTTGAGATTCCCCCCCTTGGAACAAAACCAGATTTGATATTCCTTCAAATACTTGAAACCCCGTCTCATGGGGGTCTCCTTGGTTTACTCCAGGCTTTACATTCCATGTTTGTTCAGGCTTCTCTTCTTAGGACAGTGTCCAAATCCCTTTCACGTTGAGATCCATCTGAAAGCATGGTATCCATTCATTTGCGAGACAAGTATTTGCCGAATGCTATCTATTGGCAAGGTGCTGTGCCAGGCCAGATGTCTGAAAGGACGGAGTGGAACAAGCGAGACGTTCTTCCCAATCCATTGATTTGAATGCTATTCTTCTGTTATTACAACCAACGAATACATTGGCTTCCTTTTGCAGCCATGTCAAACTGCGGGATTATCTTTGGCTGTGATGAACTAATGTTATCTGTGTTTGTTGAAGGGAACTGTTGGCAGTTCGAGACATCTCAAGTCTATAGGCATGTAATTGGTTTCTTTGAACCTAAATAAAAGGCTTCACATTTATCCCCATCCAGTTCTTTCGTTGGTCCAGCTCCCTGTTCCAGCCTGTTGAGTTCATTTTGACATTTGTTAACTCTTCAATCTTGATTTCATTGTATTGGTTGTTTCTCCCAGCTCTGTGTCCTCTGCGGTCTCGATCGGCATTGATTCCTTCGGTGGTTGCATCCAAGTCGCTCACTGTAATGAGGGGTATGCTAACACAGCGACAGCACCTTTTGGCAGGCCCCCGGCTGCCTTCCTTCCCCTTCCTTCCCCTTCCTTCGGCACTCTTGGAGAACACGTCTGCAGCCAACTCCGACTCGTCCAATTATACTGTCATCTGGTCTGCATTTCTCCATCTTGTCCACAAGAATTTCCTGAGAGACTTTGCCAAATGCCTTGATTAATCAGTACATTCTGGGTCCCTGACAGTCACAGTTGTCGGCTGTCGTGACCTGCTTCTTGCTCCAGAGGAAGAAAAGGGGTAGAGAAGCTGGGGGTTGTCTCCTCTGTTTGAGTTCCCTAGCCCCCAGATGAAGAGAGCGTTAGGTTCATCAAGGTAGATCTGTTGGCTGAGTCGTCCTCAGACTCTAGGACCATGTCTTACCTCATGGCTTGGAAGTATCATAAACCAGGTGTGATGCCAAGTCTGCCAGCCCCCAGTCAGTCCTTCCTTCTGGCTATCCTGACTCACTCTTTAACCTCATTCTCTCTAGTGTGGTTCCAACCTCAAGGTTATGGACTTTTCTAATCGAAATCCTCACCAAAGCAAGAGTTTATTTATTCATTATGTACACAGTGTTCTGTCTGCATGCATGCCTGCACGCCAGAAGAGGGCATCAGGTCTCATTATAGATGCTTTATGAGCCACCATGGAGTCGCTGGGAATTGAACTCAGGACTTTTGGAAGAGCAGACAGTGCTCTTAACCTCTGAGCCATCTCTCCAGCCCCAACAAATAGTTTATTACATATGCAAGGACCTGTGCAAGATATGCCCATTTCATATCAGCACTTTTGAGTACACTGCCCAAATGTGAATCCGGGGCAAGCAATCATGGAGTCTGGCTCCAGTTTCAAAGAAAGCCCTTTCACCTCGGGCTTCTCCCCCAGTGCTAGCTACCCAGCCCCGTGCAGCAGAACCTCTGACTGTGCCCTTTGCACATCTCCACTTAGACGGGGCTCTCTCCTATGGCTCAGACCTTGTTTTTTTTATCATACGTGTCTTCCAACGAGTCGATCACTGTAGATAAAGAGAGGAATCATGTTCCACCCTGACATCTTTATCTGTCAGAAAGATCCAGAAAGGCAGTGGTAGATGAGGCCATGAAAAGACAGGCTTCTAGTTAGCAGGTCATCTGAGTATCAGCGTGTGAGCACTGTTATCAGCTGGGAGGAGGGTGCTCGCTCTCTTTCCCCTGATCTGTAGTCTTGAGCTGAAATCGGAATTCTTGGAGGTGTTCTTTGGAAAGTACTTGTCATCAGTTGTCACAATTCAGGGCATATCGTGCCTTGATTTGTAGACCCTTCGGTTTACAAGGAGCACATCACATCAGTTTGCGCCAATTTCTTTACAAGGGGTACAGAGCTTGGTGGTCATCACCCACCCCTCAACACCCACTGTCTCCAAATCATAATCTCAGCATTTTACCATGTGACATTTTCCCTTCTGAAGTGTAAGCTTCCATCCTCTGGTCAGAAACCACAATGCTACAATTTCCCCATTGTTGAGAGCCACACACTGCTCCTAAGTGTGGACATGCCTTCCTGAGAAGTGCCCTTTGAGGAGTGAACTACCAACCTCCCAGCTGTCCCAGCTCCCTCAACTTGGACTTCCGTTAGCATAAGAGATGAAAACACTCCTTCCCTTAAACCCTCAGCCCCTACTTAGAAAAAACGAATAAATGGTTTTTTGTTTGTTTGTTTGTTTGTTTGTTTGTCTCTTTGAGACAGCATCTTATTCTGTAGCCCAGGTTAGCCTTGCCTCAGCCTCCCAAGTTCTGGGATTGTAGATGTACCCCATGCCTGGCTCTGCATTCCTAATATTAGCTCATATGCCCTAATAATAAAGTAAGTATACACATTTAAAACTTAGTAAGATTCTATTTGTATATGACACTTATCTGAATAGTTTCTTTTCCTTGATAGGTAAATGACTGGAGATAGAAGTTGAATTTCTTGCTGGATTTAACTTAGGAAATCTTAGCCGTTAGCCACTAATTTTTTTTTTTTTTTAACTAAACCAGTCTGTTTTCTGCTCATTTTTCCAACATCCATTTTGAAGCAAACAAGGCTTGTATTAACTTCAGGGAGGCCCCCCACAGGAGTGTGATGTGACTGACGCCTTATTACATAACAGTGATACACAAAGGCTCCCCTTTGAATGCTGCTCTGCAGCGCCCTACTGCATCTTGGCCTGGACTCCTAGCTTGACACTTGGGCTACAGTTAATTAGGGTGACTGTGAGAGGTAGACAGGGGCAGACAAAAGGCAGGATTGAAAGGCTGTGCCTGTTACCTTTTGGGGGGTTCAAGTCCTTTCTCCATTAGAGAGCTAGCTGGTAGATTTACGTCTTATTTTCTCCCTGGCGGCTCTTGTTGGCTTCATATTTAATGAGTTCAGATGAAAGAGGACTCGTTATTTCAAATCTGGGTGACATGCATTTCAATTCAAGACCTGCAGTTGCCCAGACTGTGACCCAATCCGTCCACATGGAAGTCAAGCCTCGCCAGGGCTTTCGTCTTTTGTCTTCCTGTGTGGAAGGTTCAGGCTCAGGTTGTTTGCTCAAGTTCGCTTTGTTGTTTCTTATTTCAGACCTTCCTGGTATCAGTTGGAGAGGAGAGGGACCTGGTCGGGACTAGGTCAATTCGTATGAATTTTAAAGATTTCTATTTTTTTATGTGTGTAAGTGTTTTTTTTTCCTGCATGTATGTCTGTGTACCATGTGTGTTTCTGGTGTCAGGTCTCCTGGAACTGGAGCTATTGATTGTTGTGACCCACCATGTGAGTCCTGGGAACTGAAACTCAGTCCTCCGCAAGAGCAGCAAGTGCTCTTAACCTCTGAGCCATCTCTCCAGTTCCCTTATATGGGTTTTTAAATGAGGGCAAGTAGTGGGTGGGGAGACAGCTCGGTGTGGAAAGTACTTGCTGTGCGAGGATGAGGACCTGAGTTCGCTCCTAGAACCCATGATTAAAAAAAAAAAAAATCAAGTGTTGCTATAAAGGGGCTTCTCGCCTCCAAGGATCTCAGATGGAAAAGTCTAGAACTCCAAAACATCCTGTGGCTTCCAGGGACTTCTAGGGGCTTGCTTTGTCTGACTACCCCAATTGGCAGCCCTGAATGTTGCCCTGGCCTCTGTCTCCATCCCCCAATCTGCAGCCCTGAGTGTAGCCTTAACCTCTATCCACATCCCCCAATCTGCAGCCCTGAAAGTAGCCCTGGCCTCTGTCCTCATCCATGAAGCTACTGGATCCACTTTACATAAAAATCCACAAAACTCAATGACTTGAAGTTTGGGGTGATCATGAGATGTGAAAGGGAGTGAAAACATCTTTTCCTTAGCCCTTCTGTGCCCTAGAATCCTGCTGAAGTCACTATAACAAAAGGCAGGTTAATGGGAGAAAAAGACACGTTCATTTATTAAAAATTTTATGTGCCTCAGTATTCCTTGCACACGCCATCTTTGGGGTTCCTTTGGCTTAAAGTGCTCTGTATGCCAAGGTGTCGTATTTTGGGGAGGCACATCCAGAATGCCGTCAGAGGTGACACATATTAAAGTGTCCTTCACTGGCACTCCCTCCTTCTAGTCACTTCTCATTTCCTCATAACATTTGATTTTACTGTCACAAAGGATTGGCAGTGACTCAGAGGAGTCTCACATTGAAAGGATCTAGGACCGAGAAGTCCAGGGCAGGTGTGGCATCACACCCTCTTCTGTCACCTTCCTTTATGTGTGGCTTCTGTTATCAAGATCACACCATCCAAAGGGACCTCTGCAGCTCCTGCCTTTCACACATAGTCCAGTCAGCAAAATGGGGACTAAGATGTCCAAGAGGAAGGCTAGAGAGATGACTCAGTGGTTACGAGAACAAAGATTTGATTCCTAGCACCCGGTTAGGCAACCCACAACCTCCTCCAAGTCCAATTCCAGGGTCTGATGCCCTCTTCTGGTCTCCCTGGGTCACTGCACTCATAGAAACATACACATACTATTAAAAGTGTTTAAATGTTGAAAGCCCAAGGGGCTGAAGGGGTGGCTCAGGAGTAGGGTTGCTTGCCTAGGAGGAACAAAGCCCTCCCTACCACCTTGCCTAGGAGGCTCTACCCTCCCTACCACCAAAGCCCAAAACTGTCTCCCAAGTTTGACACATTGCTTCTGCCTCTGTTCTATTTGCCGGGATTTAGTAACATGGCCATGTCTAATCACATGGCAGTCTGGGAAATGTACTCTTTATTCTAGCTGGGTGTATGCCTCACAAAAAAATAAAGAGAATAAATATATGGGGGGGGCAACCTGTAGACTGTATCACACCTGCAGCAATAAATTCCCACCCCTCTTTTTGCCCTGCTTCATTTGATATGTGGTTAGGCTCCTTTCAGACCACGTATCTGAGGACAGCACATGAGTGTTTACACTCATATACCTACAGCCCACTTCCAAAGAGAATTCAGTAGGTCAAGTTCCTCAGTCTTCTAAGCCACACGAACCTCTCGTGACCTGTGCTGCCCCAGCCCCATCAGGAGGTCAGCGGTCCTTAGGTGCCGCACACCACACACAACACTTGGGGTTTTGTTGTTTATTTTTTTTAGACAGGGTCTCACATGTCTTTGGAGGGTGACCTTGAGCTTCTGACTGTCCTGCCTCTATGCTGTGTTTATAGGCTTGTGTAACCACACCCAGTTAATGTGGTACTGGGGATTGCTCTCAGAGCCCTGGACAGGCTAGGCAGGCACTCTACCAACCAAACCACATTCCTAGCCCCTCACATAGCTCTTCTCATACATACACAGTTGCTCATCAGGTCAGAGCCTCAGATGATCCCAGTTCTCAGCTGGAATTGCAAGTCACACAGGCACAGCCCAGCAGGAGAGTGGGGTGGCCTCTCCATCCTCAGTCCCCCAGACACGTGCCAGTGGCTCTTTTCACAGCAGGGGATATTGCTAACCAATGACTTCTGCTGTTCTGAGCGTCCCTTCCGGTGAGATGAGGTCCAGCTGGTATCTATCTACTACCGTAGCATCCATATGAGGACATTTAGCCAGATGTGTGTTCACATCATGCTTTGCACATCTGTATCAAATATACCTTTGGAAGACTGCCTTTTTATGAGGAAGAAGGCAGGAAACCCAGAGTCTGTTTCTCCCTCCCTTTGAGTTACATGGTACGTGTCTTGCTCTTAGCTGTGTCTGTCTTTAGGGTTCAGAGTGGGACCTGACAGATGATAGACTTCCAATGAGTGTTTAACAGAGACATGAATCAACATTGTGTGATAAATAGAAAACACACACAAAAATAATTGAAAATCTAAATGGAGAGCCACACATTGTATATTACAGTATAGAGAAAAATATATACCATATGTACATGACATATATACATGTGTATGTATGATCACGTGACTGACAGGTCTAGAAACTTGTTCAAGATCACAACCCCAGTAAGGACCTGAGACAGGACTTTGAACTCAGCTGTAGAGTTCCAGGGGTTTAACTTGTATTTGAAGTTAGCAGACTATATCTTTTTTAACTTTCTCTGTGTTTATTTATATTTGTGTGTGTGTGTGTGTGTGTGTGTGTGTGTGTGTGTGTGTGTGTGTGTGTCCCCTACTAGGGTGACACTTTCTAGGGTATTGATGGACCTACAAGGGTCCAGGCTTCCCTCAGGGTGGTAAATACACTTGATGTTGTTCATTTCATCCTGAAAGCTGAGCTCAATGGTGTGCGCTCCCTCCCATTGATGGTCCTTCTTGCCCAGGCCAACCCCAAGGTGTTCTGGGGGTCTCAAGGGACCATTTTGTCCCCCAACCCTCCCATCACCCCTCCTGCCATTCCTTCTATTGCCATGGGGGGTTGAGGATGGGAGGAAGCTTGCTGAGTGTCTATTAAAGGCTCATCCGGACAGGGGCAGGAACCCTTTCCAGCAAGGCTCAACTATCCCTGGGAACCTTTCAACCTGCCCACTTGACTTCCTAGTTGAGGTTTCTGGTGAGAACTTCCACAGTTGGAGGGAGAGGGTTCTTTGCATTTCGTAGTGAACAGAGCCTGACTTCTCTAATGGGCAGAGCTCCTCAGCAGACAATCCAGGGTTGGTCTCCCTAAGGACTTTCCCCTCTATTCCTAGATGAATGTTCCAGAAACAAAACCCTCTCTGGATGCATCTTTGGAAGTCCAGTTCACTGACCTATGTGGAATTGCGTCTCGCGTTTTAAGAGCCGTTGGCTTTCACAGGTGGTTCACAGCGTGTTCTTCTCATAAAGTCCATCTTAATTGAAACTGTGACTGGTGAACTGTATCTAAATTTAGAAAACCTCTCCTGAGAAGGAAATGAACCCTTTGCAGCCGTGGGGGGGGGGGGGGGG
>CABHPQ010175247.1:0-17036 GCA_902168405.1 Peromyscus aztecus | reverse complement strand
CTAGAACTATAAGCTCAACAAACCCCTTTCCCTTGAGTTGCTTTTGCCAGCCATTTGGTCATAGAAAGAGGAAAAGTTGCTAGTGCACCATGTTCGGGTCTTGACTGTGCTGACTCAGATGCCCATGAGACTTCCAAGTGGTAGGAGGCTTGCAATGTTTGTGTATGTGTGTGGTCTGAAGTCACATGGAAAGCTGGCATAGTATCCAAAGCTTCCTGGCTCAGTTTCCATACAGGGAGGGCACCACATCCTGGGGCAGCCTTTCCTCTTCGGCCAAGGGCCAGAGACCATCCATCATAAGGTCCTCACCATGAACCCATTCTCAGCCTCAGCATCCTCCATTCCAGCTGGCTGTTGCTAACTGTGCACCTTGGTATGTGACAAGGCTCCTTGGTATGTGACAAGGCACCTTAGAATGTGACAAGGCTCCCACATTCTTCTCCTACCTTGGGAATTAGCCAGGCCTGCCACATAAAGAAAATGGTGTTGGCTCTTTCATGAGCCCTGGGCTGATGGTTGTGAGGTAGTGCTAGTGGAGCTATTTGGGGCTTCTAGATGTATGAGTGTCATTGTATGAAAGGGGTACATTGTGCCTGGTGTGTGTGTGTGTGTGTGTGTGTGTATGTGAATATGTGTGAGATAAACAAGTGAGTAGATGAGGCAGTGTCTGCAGCCTCTTAGAGGTTTAAGATCTTGCTTGATAACTTAGGGGACGAGATGCTCAGAGCGGTGTGGGAGAGGGAGGTTCCCTAGAGGGAAATCTATGTCCCTGTCTTGATGGTCTAAAGTCTCTCTGTGGACTAAGTTGGAACCATGGTAAACCTGGCCATGTGGTTTCCAGTCCATGACAAATTGCTTTTCACTGCACTGATCCTGGGCGAGATGCCCTCACTCCATGGTGAAGAGCTTCAGGAAGCAGCCCCCACAGTGCTCCTGGTGGTATTGACTGTGAGGGTGTAGCTGGCAATGTTCACTGCATTATACAGCAAGCTCTCCATGGGGACCCAGGGGAGGCGTTGCATTAGGCTTTGATACCAGGAACAGCCAGGCTTTTGTGAGCAATCATTCTGTTTATGTCCTGTGCACCCTGTGACCCGTGTAACTGATCAGATTTTCTTTATCTAGTGACTGCTAGAAAATCGAGCTCCAAACGTGGGGTTTGGCCATGGAAAATGAGTTGTTTTAGCTTCACCATGGGTTTACAGTTTATGTCTTTACTCTTGGTTGAGCTTTTTCTGTCTCAACTATTTTTCTATAGAGATATTTTCATTGCCTTTTTTCTTATTATAAAACATATATAGATTCCCTATAAAAAGTTAAGAAAATATAGAAAAATGTAAAGAAAAAAAATGAAGTCAATTATAATTCCCCACCTGTTCCCTATGACAACCTGTTAAATTTTGTACAGCTTGTTTCTCTTATAATACGTGAATGTTCAACACACGCCCGTGGGCACACATGGGTACACATGAAAATACACGTATTCAGAAAAATTGAACACGTTATACATAGAGGTCAATGACTTTATCTTCAAATTTAGCAATATAGATATTTACCTGTTTACTTAATATATTTTAAGTATTTATATTTTTCAGAAATCTTATAAGCCATCGTAAATCTTCTAGAATAGAATGAATCATAAACAAAATGTGAGGTTTACGGCAGAGGCTTCCTGGCAGCACCAGGGATGCAGATTGGGACAACTCCTGTGGCAACATTTAGCGTAGACTCCAAAGTTCTGGAGTGAGGCGATGGAACATTCCTTAAGATGGCTTCCCCCAGATCTGTGAAGAGATTTCAGACACATTGGGAGGTCAAAGGTGTCCACTGATTTTTTTCAGAGAGACTGGAAGGGACTTGCCCACGGAGCCTGTAGAAGAGTGGATGAGGAACTATAAGGTGGCAAGGTTGTAGGACTGTGTGTCTTGTGAATTATCACCACTCATCTGCAGAGATATCAGAAGTCACCTCGATGCAACCAGATAGTTCCTGGGTGACAGATGTGGCTGCAGCTTGAGTGAGCACACTAAGTATAATGGGAGGTATCTTAGAGACCTTCCCCCCCATACATCCTTCTGTCTGCGTGCTGGGAGGTATCTTAGAGACCTTTCCTCATACATCCTTCTGTCTGCGTGCTGGTTTCTTTCCCCGTGACCCTGCCACCAGTGGTGTCACAGAAAGGGAGATGCCATATACTGAAGAGCAGGACCAACAAAAGCAAGGAATTAGAGATGTGTCTGCTTCTCCAAAGAACTTCTATTCCAGAGTCCCAAGCTAGTACTAAGTATCCCCAAAATAACCTTATGGGATGGTAATATTAGTATGCCCATGTTCCAGATGATGAAAAGCCAAGTGAGTTATTCAGGTCATATAGCTACTAATGGCTGAAAATAAGGCTCCCAAGACACTGGCTTCACTATAGACAGCTCCCTCATCTCAAGGGGCACCAGGACCCCCATGAGAACATGGATATGGAAGCTATTCTGGTTCCTGGAAGGCCAAAGGCAGGGAGGGAAGGGAGGGGAGGGACAATGGCTGCCTCACACTGACAACTTCAGAAGAGTGATGTATGAATCGAGGTCCAAGGTGCTCACCCCTTTCCTATGCTCCACTTTCCTGTCGAGTTCCTGAGACTTTGCACGTTTGCATGCTAGCTTCCTCTCCTCTCAGAGTGTCTCAACTTGTCTGGGATCTGTCTTGCATTCTCCTTGCAACCCAGGTACCTGCTAGTTTCTTCATACTCTGAGGGAATGGTTCCCAGTCCTGATACAGGCATTCTGGTTGTGACTCACTCCCTTAGACAAGAGGGATGTGATGAGCTTTGAGACACTGGACAGGCTGCAAATGTGGACACTTGAAAGGCAAGGCACAGGGACTGGTCTGGAGTAGACTGTATCAGGGATGGGTGTGGTGTAGAGGGCAGGCATTACAGTCTGCCTCTCAGCCTGGACCAGAGGACCCTCCTTGGGTGGGCCGTGCACCATGTGGGTTAGGATAAAAACAGACAGCACTCCTCGTGTCCCTACTAGCAGATGGCTCAGATTTCTGGCACCCCGGCTTCACCTCAAGGCTGGTGACTGGGGCAAATGAGCCTGAGTAAATCTGCAAAGAGCTTCCTGTAACCTGGAAGAAGTGAACTTGCCTTTAACCACCCAGCTTGTTTTTGCCTGCTATCCATAGACTCGGAGGCTGATGAGAAAGTGATCTAATTTGAGGCCTGCTTTATTGAGTAGTGCAGCCTCCCACCACACTTGGTCATCCAGCACTGGAAACACACTGAGCCTGCTCAGAGGTGCTAGTAGTGTAAAATCCACTGATGATTTGATATGGAAAAAGAATAAACTATTCCACCAACATGATGCGGATCACGTTTAAGCTGTGATACTTTAGACATACGATGATAAAGAAAATAAATCATTTAAATTATTTTCACTGTTAAAAAATTCATAATTGCCGGGCCTGGTATTACACACCTTTAGTCTCAGCACTCTGGAGTCAGAAAGAAATGGAGTTCTGTGAGGCCAGCCTGGTCTACATAGAGAGTTCCAGGCCAGCCAGGTTTACATAGTGAGATCCTGTCTCAAAATTCAAACAAACAGAAACAAAACGCAACCCAAACCTGTAATAATGGAGTGGCTAAAGACTGTAATTACCCAGGTGGCCTGCCTGCTGCTTCTGTGGGACAACGCTGTTTTTGATGAGCAAGAGGGTTATGAAAACCGAGAAGGAAGGCTGTGCTTTTCTGTACTCATTAAACTATGAGAATTTATATAAAACACACGCATAGAAGGAACATATCCTCTGGACAGGTGTCATTCAGGCAGCTTCTTGTCATCTTGGGGATTGAGACCTCTCACATGACTGGGGAGCTATAGTAAGGATGGCAGGTAGCCAGGGGAATCTGAGTGAGGCATCTCCAGAAGGCAGAGGGAGGTCATCTCTGCCAGGGTGGGTTTGGATGCAGGGCAGGCCCTACAGCCCGCGTCACTGCAGATCTTCCACATTCTATGTCTGCTCCTCTAGGCAGCTTTCTCTACTCTCTCCTGTCTCAGTAGCTTTCTATTCCCTCCGAGTCGTGGTTATTCTCAGTGTCTCCCAGTTCTGCCCAGAGTCTTCGTTGATGCCTAGACTCCTGTTAGCAGTCACATACTCCCAGGAACTGGTTCACACCCCTGGTGCCGGCATTTTTGTTGGTGTGATTCATCTTTTCATCCCAGACTGCCCATGGACCACTGACTGGTTAAGGATGCCGGCCCAGGGTGAATGACTACTTCTGTCTACCCATTGGCTATCTTGTGAAGCTTCCTATTTGGTGTGTGCCTCTGTACAGGGGCCGATCAGGAGTGGGGTTGGCTGGCCATGAGGCAGAAGCAAAGGCTTGCAATGTCCACTCCAGCACCACACAGGGAGCCACTGTTCGCACACCTACCTGAAACTGAAAGCTGTTACATCCCCAGGGTGGAGGTGACACCAGAGTCCAAGAAAGCCTTATGCTATTGAGTATTGGAATTCCACTGGTGCCTTGTACCTGTTAGATAATGGGAATCTATGTACAGCTGGTCTGCTAGGATGAGAAGCATGCCACAATCCAGCATAGGATTTATAAGCAATGCTGGCAACTTGTTCTATGTATCATTCTTTCTGAGGGCTGCTAATGTGCATCAAATTGTGGGTCTGACCTCGCCTAAAGCGATTTCATGAAAGATACTAACATGGCACTTTCCTGGAAGTTCTGTCAAGCCTTGTGACCTTATCAGTATTATCAGGTAGGTGACTGTCACCTTCAGGATGACCCTGTTCCAGAAACCCATGCTAGTGAGAGTCTCATTGTGGTCCTTTGTGTGTGTCCGTTTGAGAGCTGGAGGTGGCACGTAGGAGGGTGTATGAGGCTGCCATCACGGAGTAATTAAACTTGGAGAAAGTGTCTGATGTCCAGGTAATTACTGCTGAACATCTGCTAAATATGGCCTTCCATTGATGGCGGGTGTTGTTAGGCACGGGAGTGATGGTGTGTTTGCACTCGACATGGCAAGGGATGATTTAAAATCTGTTCCTATCAGCAGCCCACAACAAGGTCCTCAAGCCGATAAAAGAGCCTGGAGCAGATGTAGCAAGAACCAAAAGCCACTTTCAGGAAAAGACACAGGAAAGCCTGTCTGCTCTGGAATAACAGCAAGGGTGAAAGTCTGGTAAGAGTCAGGAGCCCCAAAGAACCAGTGTGATCCACCCGCTCACTTTGAGGAAACTGAGGCATGACTGGGAGAGGTAGTGACCACGGAGTAGAGCCAGGGTCAGTGGGGGCAGACTCTAACATCCAGGACAGCCCTGCAGCTGGTTCTCAAAGCTCAGATTCCTTTGTCAGAGTCCCTTCTGCTTGGGTGATGGGGGTCCCTGTTGTGGGATTGATTCTGCCCCACAGCCAGTTATGAGAGACCTGCTCAGATAGAGGTCTCATTCCCCACAGGGTGACTGATGTGAGCTGAAAGAGAGGGATGAGCGGCAAGAGGAATTAGTGAGATGTCTTCTCTGGTGTGGAAGGCCTTTTTGCTTGTCTTACCACCTTGGAAAGGTGGAGAAATCCTGACTTTCTCCTCCATTCCTTGTGTCTATCTTCTCAGTAACAGTTGGCAGTTGCTCGTAGCTAACTGAGTTAGACTTTAACCTGGGGTCCTGTGTTACAATGTCTTCTCTTCTCCCTCTTTCTGTGGTTGCTCACTGTTAGGTCTCCGTATGTGACTGTCACCAACCAGCCAGAAGAGTTCTTCCCTAACACAGCCTCAGGGTGCTGCTAACTAGAAGGCTTCAGGGAACTCACCTTGGGAGGGGGTGGCATTTTCCTAGCCTGGTCAAGATGGTGTAGCAGATCTGGACCCTGATCTGAGTCCAGTGCATCTAGACTTGGGCTCCCTAGAGGGTCCTGGTTCTGGCTGAGACTCACTGAGCTGTCTGTTGGAGCCTGCCATGGCCAGTCGTAGGGTGACAGAAATAGCATCTTCTCTTGGAGCCTGGAGACCTCGCCTTCTGTCCCGACGAGCCTGCCAGCTGCACCATTAGGGCTCAGAATTCCTCCTGCCTAAGAGCAATCATCCACCCAATTAGCAAGCATTTATTTTCTAATTCTTTTTCTTTTTAAAATAATGATTTTGGTTATACAATCACTAAATTCACTTTTGTGAGCTCCCCTCCATAAAGTGTATAGATTCCCCTGTGCCTATAGCTTTTCAGATCTGCATTCATAATTTAGTGTCCTTCTTTTTTCCTCCTCACTCATCATTTTACTATTAATATTTCTGTGCTTTACATAATCTCTATGATTTCCATTTTTAATGGCTTTGTAATAGTCCATCAAGTGACTGTATAATATTTAACTGTACTCCCATTTTGTGAAACTGAAAATATATCATCTAGTTAGCTTTTTAAAAAGCATACTTCATTGCTTTCTTTGGTAAACTCTGAAGAAATGGATTTTTTTCTTTCTTTTTTCTTTTTTCTTTTGGTTTTTCGAGACAGGGTTTCCCTCTGTAGCTTTGGTGCCTGTCCTGGATCTCGCTCTGTAGACCAGGCTGGCTTCGAACTCACAGAGATCCGCCTGGCTCTGCCTCCCGAGTGCTGGGATTAAAGACGTGTGCCACCACCGCCCAGCAGAAATGGATTTTTTTTTAAGAAGATTTTTTTATATGTTGAAAATAATCATATTTAAGTGACCAGATTTCTCTACCAACACACACACACACACACACACACACACACACACACACACACACCAGGAAAGGGGCCCAGCAACCTCTCAGCCAGCCTTTTCACCCCCCTCCATTCTGGGAGCCTTTCACTACACCTAGTGTGATCCACACTGGTGTTAAAGATGTATGGTTTTGTATTCTCTGGCACCTCAGCGTTCACCAACTGCTTCATTGGTCCCTAGCCAAAGAAAGAGGCCATCTGTTCCTGGCTGGTCAGACACATGGGAAGATGACATGTTGGTCTTCAGCATGGTCCCTTCCTCAGGATTTCAAGGGACATTTGGACTATGTGAATCTTCAGACTTTGTCAGAAGACATAGCCCCTTCTCACGTTTTCCAAACAGGTTGCTCGGCACCACCATTCTTGTCTGTCATCAGCCCTCCTGGACTCCTAGGCTCAACTCCAGATTCCATAGGTGGAAGGTGGCGTCCCAAGGCTCACTGTTCAATTTGAATGCACTTGCTGCATAGCTTATGTGGCCATTTGTGCTTCCCTGGGAAGCTTTGGTAATTGTCTGGTGATGGAAGATCCTGCACGTGAAGGAGCTCAGAGAAGGATGGACAGGTGGGTGAAGTCAGGTGTACTGGAAGGCCCACGAGAGGGTGGGGCTGGGTCTCCAGATGCCAGAATCTTAGGGTAAAGGAAGTGAGTATAGATCGGAGGAAAGTGACTTTAAAGGGACAAGCTCAGGGTCAGGAGAAATGAAACAGTTGACCAGAAAGGTGCTAAAATCACTCTCGACCCTGTTCCGGAGTCAGAATATAACAGAAGAAAGCAGTTGGGTGCAACTGCCATGGCACAGACAACCAAGGAGAGGGAGGGGAAGACCAGTGACTCAAACTCACCCTGGCCACCTTGCCTGCCGATTTGGTGAGGTAGAATTCCCATTTAGTCCAGGGGGCGGGTAGAGAGACCCAGAGCCTCCAGGTCAGGACTATTTGGCCAAGAGCACTCGTTGGAGGAGGCAAATGGATCTCAGGATGAGAGCACCAGAGCTTCTAGAAAAGGAGGCTGACTTGGGGATGGTGTGTACAAAGAAAAGGGACAGGTTGGGGTGGCGAAAGGGCAGGGCATGACTAGCAAAGCAGGGATGCAAAGATAGCCTGAGTGTTAGACACCCCCACCCCCTTGAACTTCTGTCTTGAGTCTAACCTGGGTGTTCATTCTGGAAGGCGGAACACATGAACTTAGCAGGCTCCAGGCAGGCCTGGGTCTGGCTTCTGCTTTGCAAGAATGTCTGTCTCAACCTCGCTGTGTCCCTGTACTCAGTTACCTTTTAGATCCTCCTGCCTCCTGGGGCACAGTGGGGAACAGAGGGCCTTTGTGTAAATCACAGAACCATAGAACCTGGCCTTGGCCATCCCTTCTCCTGGGGAGCATATGGCCTGGCACTGAGGATGGAGTGAGGTCCATGGGTGAATCCCTGGGCCTCCAGTACTGGGTGAGGGCATGGAGAAGCCCAGCCTGGTTTCATGGGAACAGAAGCAATGTTGCAGCCTTGGAGCCCCCAAAGGGTCCACTTGACTTGTGCTTGAAGAGGTCAGGGGTTGTCCAGTGCTGTCCTTAGTCTGTCTTCAGGAGACCCTGGATTAGACTGCAGTTTGTTTCAACCATGGTTTTTCTCCCTACCCCTCGGGATTCTGGTCCATTTGGTCATAGGTTTATTTTTGGACAAGCTATTATTCTTTCTGTTTCTTCAAACCTTGCAAGGAAAAAAAAAACTCCACTCAACTAGAATAAAACTTTAATTAAATCGAAACACCAATTAAAATATATCATCAATTAAAATAAAGCACTAATTAAAGTGCTCCCGACAAGCTGCAGCCAATATGGCCCAGGGGCTAGAGGCACCAGCCTTGGTCATAGGGTGGCTTGGAGTGCTGGTGGGATCCGCTGCTTTGACGTGATGAACCCTTTGAAGGTTTGACGATCAAGGCTGGAAGCTGGCTTTCAGCTCTGAGAATAGGACACCCCTCTTCCTGCGTCCTTTAGCCTCATGGTGCAGTTGAGGCTCACAATCCTGGAACTAAAAGGAGCCCCCAGCATCAGGTGACTTGCAGGGCCTGCTCCTGAGGGACAGGTTGGGAGCACTGTAGTGGATCCCACATGTGTCTTCTTGACAGAGTCCCCTCAACCCAAAGTCACATGAGTGTTTGTGGGTGCTGTTTTCCTTCCCCTTGGCTGGATAGAACTTGGGACTGTTACTGGGGATGTGGCTTATTTGAGGACCATTCCAGGTCCAAGGGCCTCCGAGCTGGACCCTTAGATCCTGGCATTCAAAGCCTCATGCCACCTGAGCCATCCACCTGTCTTCTCTTGTTTCCCAGCCTTCCTCCATGCACACCACCCCTGTCCTGTTGCAGCTGTCTCCCAGCTAACTTAAATATCCGGAAGTATAATGACGTTGCTTTCAAGCTGACTCTCGCCATTCCTCCACCCCAGGCCCCTTTAGGCCAGTTTCCTGTCTCCTCTCTCCAGTCTGTCTGCTGCCTTCAGGTGGCCTGCTTCAAAGCAAAATGCATCCACTTACATACCTACATGGCCACCCACCCGAGCTTCTGTGGCCAGAGGAGGATTTCAGTTAATAAGCAGGACTGATTTCCAACTGTGTCTCTTTGTAAACTTCCTGTTTTTCAAGAGTAGCAATTGACCTTTTCTTCTTTTTACACCCACCTCAAAACATTTTCAAAACTCACCATCAACTCGTCAACTTTGAAATGATATATTTCACTCCTCTAGGGATGGGTTTTGTCTTGACAGGGAAAGGGGTCAGTGTGTGGAAGAGCCCCTGTGGCGGCGCATTAGCACTTCCCCACCCAGGGAGGCTGGGACCAGGGCTTCAGCCTAACCTGGTTTGAGCTTACCGTATAAAAACTGAGTTCTTAGGAGAAAAATCACTGGGTTTGTGTGCGCGCCTTTGTCTTTTCAACTCGGTGTTCCTAAGCGGTTACAAGATCCTCCAGGAAGAGACCGAAGAAGAAATAAGGTGAAAGGGAGCTTGGTGGTGGGGTTTCAGGGACCCAGTCGTCTGCTGCAGCAGGTTCTGGGCAGCTGTCACTGTTGGCTGCTGGAGCAGACCTCTGGAAAGGCTCTTTCTTCTTCCCTCCCTCCCTCCCTCCCTCCCTTCTTTCCCTCTCCTCACCCCCCCTGCTTGTCTGTCTCTCCTCCTGTTTTTCTCTGCTTTACCTGCCTCTTTTCACCCCCTCCCCTCCTTTCTTCCTCCCACTCCCTTCCTCTGCCTTCCTCTGTCTCTTTCAATTTCATTTCTTTTTTTTTTTTGTAATTTATTTTATTTTATTTTACAACATAATTCAACTTTACATATCAGTCATAGATTCCCCCGTTTTCCCTCCTCCTGCCCCGCCCCCCTACCCCCCCCCCATTTCCATCTCCTCCGAGGCAAAGACTCCCCTGAGGATTGAGATCGACCCGGTGGACTCAGCCCAGGCAGGCCTAGCCCCCTCCTCCCAGGCTGTGCCAAGGGTCTCTACCAAGCCCCAGGTTTCAAACAGCCAACTCATGCACTGAGCACAGGACCCGGTCCAATCGCCTGTATGCCTCCCAAACAGATCAAGCCAATCAACTGTCTCACCCATTCCGAGGGCCTGATCCAGTTGGGGGCCCCTCAGCCATTGGTTCACAGTTCATGTGTTTCCATTTGTCTGGCCACTTGTCCCTGTATTCCATCCATCTCCGGTTCAAACAACTCCCGCTCATACAAACCCTCCTCCTTCTCCCAGTCCAAGTGGATCAAAGACCTCAACATAAATCCAGCTACTCTGAACCTGCTAGAAGAGAAAGTAGGAAGTAGTCTTGCTGTGGGATGTTCTGTATGACAAATATGTTAATAAATAAAGCACTGATTGGCCAGTAGCCAGAGAGGAAGTATAGGCGGGACTAACAGAGAGGAGAATTGAGGGAACAGGAAGGTGGAGGAGGAGACTGCCTGGAGCCGCCACCAGGACAAGCAAGATGTAAGGTGCCAGTAAGCCATGCCACGTGGCAAAGTATAGATTAATAGAAATGGGCTAAATATAAGAATAAGAGCTAGACAATGATAGGCCTGAGCTAATGGCCAAGCAGTTTAAATAATATAAGAGTCTGTGTGTTTACTTGGTTGGGTCTGAGCGGCTGTGGGACTGGCAGGTGAAAGAGATTTATCCTGACCGTGGGCTAGGCAGGAAAACTCTAGCAACATAGTCTTGAACGCATTGGCATAGGAGATCGCTTCCTAGGTATAACACCAGTATAACAGACACTGAGACAAACAATCAATCAATGGGACCTCTTGAAACTGAAAAGCTTTTGTAGAGCAAAAGACACGGTCAACAAGGCAAAGCGACAGCCCACAGAATGGGAAAAGATCTTCACCAACCCCACATCTGACAGAGGACTGATATCCAGAATATATAGGGAACTCAAGAAATTAAACATCAAAATTCCCAACAGTCCAATTAAGAAATGGGCTATAGAACTAAACAGAGAATTCTCAGCAGAGGAAACACAAATGGCTGAAAGACATTTGAGGAATTGCTCAACATCCCTAATCATTAGGGAAATGCAAATCAAAACAACTCTGAGATGCCACCTTATGCCAGTCAGATTGGCTAAGATCAATTTCATTTCTCTGGGAAGTCACAGACTTAAAGGAAATAGAGACCAATGAACTAGAAGGAGGGAATTCTTTTCTCTCTGTCAAACAGTTCCCTGGCCTCTTACCAGCAGAAGGGCTGTGTCAGCAGGAGGGCCCAGACTCCCAGGGCTGCAGAAAGTGGCAGCTATATGTCGGAAGCAAAGGTGGCCTGCTTCTTTGTTTGGCACTGTTCTCTGCTAGTTTTCTGGTCAAGAGGGCTGGAAATGAGCCCACAGAACAGCCCCCCAGTGGCTGACACCATGGCTCAGCATTCATCCCAAACCAGGGACATCTGGATGGGTCTCCGGGAGGCCAGAGAACTGAGTTGTGACTGAACTCTCTCGGGTTTCCATGGCTTTCATTAGATTCTCAAAGGGGCTTAAGAGCTAAGACTGTTGTTCAAAATTCTTTGATCATGACTT
This sequence comes from Peromyscus aztecus, assembly GCA_902168405.1. Lineage (NCBI taxonomy): Eukaryota > Metazoa > Chordata > Mammalia > Rodentia > Cricetidae > Peromyscus > Peromyscus aztecus. Next base: position 5,240 of record CABHPQ010175247.1, on the reverse strand, counting down.
TGGAAAACATCTTGCTTTGCAAGCGTAAGTACCTGAGTTCGATCTTTGGAACCCATATAAAATGCTGGGCATGGTACATGCTTATAATCCCAGGCTTGTCAGCCAGCCAGCCTAGACTAATATTTGAAGGTCCCCGTGAGAGACTCTAGCTCAGAAATCAAGGTGGGCAGTTCTGAAGACTGATACCTTAGGTTGCCCTCTGGCCTCTACATGTATACACACGAGGGCACATGCATCCACACACAAATCACTGACAGTGACTCTATAGTAAAACACTAAATGCTCCTTCACTTACACTGGGCTGTGACCCAGAAAGCCTGTGATTAGCTTATAAATACTGATAAAAGTGCGTTTAACCCTGGGCCTGGGCACACCTGTCATCTCAGGATGTAGGAGGCTGAAGCAGGAGGATATGGAATTCTTAACCTAGACTCCGTAATGAGTTTGAATCCAACCTGAACCCTGTCAAATAAACAAACAATCCAACAAACACACCAGCCAGGAAGCACCTGCCTTTGATGTGCCTGGCCCACTAAACATCATTGTTTAGTCCAGTTTACCTTTGGTGGTCTTAAAACACTTACATTAGCTACAGTGGGCCAATTCGTCTCACTCAAAGGCCATGTTATAATAAAACAAACAGTTCATACAATGTAATAAGTATTGTACTTGTGTGTGTGTATATGTGAGAGAGATATTTCTGAATATCAAACTTCTAAAACAAAGGATCTCCAAATAATACTTACACTTTTATATGCAGAGCAGTGTGATCTTAAAATTTTTTTCTACTTTTATTCTTGTTTAAATTTTCCTATTTCATTAAAAATACTAACTGTGACTCACAACTTTGATTTCATGGCCAGCCATGAGTCACCACTTCGGAAAGTGTGGATCTGGAGGAACATGTACAAACCAACATCCTGGGAATTCTCATCTGTCACCGGTGGGGGTGTAAATCAGCTCAGTTCTTAATGAGAACTTTTTGGCAAAAAAGCAGACCAAATTTATGAAAACATCTGCCCATTGACTCCTGATGTTCCATTCATAGGAATTTATCTTTCAAAAATCTAACACCTATGCAAAATGATGTTCAAGACAGTTCTTCCTGGCATTGTTTGTGATGGCAAAAAATTGGCAAGAGACCAAATATCTAACCCTATGAAACTATTTTAGTAGCCAATGGAACATCCATACAATGGAAGAATACTCTGGGGCTGTTAAAAAAAAAAAAAAAAAAAAAAAGATGGTCTTGGTGACCTGATTTGGAAAGATTGCCAAAATGTAGTAAGTCAAATAAATAAGATGCAAAATGGAGTCCTAACTCTGCTCCCTTTTGGATATTAAAGAAAAGTAATTAGACTCAGGGCTCGTATTTCCTTGTTTTGGGTTTAGCCAAAGAAAGTTGCTCTTTTTAAAGGTCAAAATGGTTGACTATTGGCAATCCCACTGCTGAGCATGCAAAGGAAGGGTTTCTTAGCTGCTTTCCTCGTTGCTCTGGTGGAATGATTGACATAATGTAAAAACAGGTGGTTTAATTTGGCTCACAGTTCCAGAGACGTCAGTTCATCACGGTGTGGACCAGGCGGTGATACCGAGCATCTTGCACCATGGTGGCCATGAATTAGGAAAAGGAGGCTACAGGCATGGGCCAAGGAAAGAAATAGCCCCCTGGGGACATGCCTGCAGTAACCAATTCATCCCACAAGGCCCCATTTTTTAAAGCTTTTACCACCTCCCCCCCAATAATGCCACCTGATTACGAATCCATCCAGGGATTAATCCACCCATCAGGCCAGAGCCCTTAAAACCCAATCTTTGAAAACTTCATCACAGACACACCCAGAGGTGTGCTTAAATCATCTCCTAGTCATGTTTCAATTAAGTCAAGGTAATGAGATTAGCCAGGTTATCTGAGAAAGGGTGAGAAGAGACTTCTCACGGGGACCTGTCTCTGAGCAGGTAGCATATGGGAGACAAGTGGGGTTCATCCCTGAACTAAGGAAGACCTAAGGACAGCCTCAAATCAGCATGCAGGGTGAGCAGAGAATGTATGTTCATGTCCTCACACCCAAGTTACAGGGGATACCAGCCCCAGACAATGACTAAGAGGCTGGACTAGGATGGAGCAGCAGCTAGAATCTGCCTCTGGCTCCCTGCCTGTCTCTGTTGCTAGATGTGCTATGTTAACCTGACAATGAGTACTCATTTAACTATTTTCAGAACTTCTGGGTTTTATCTGCAGTTGCTTATGGCAAAAAAAAAAAAAAAGCATTACTGGAAGGGCGTTGACTGCTGGAGCTGCTCCAGGTAGGACTATGTATGTCTCAGGTCTTTTAAGGGAATGCGTGGCTCAGGAACACTGCTCATATCCAAACCCACTTCTTTCTTGTCCAGTACCTGTTGTATGTTGCCTATGTATGATGGTCAAAACCTGTGCAGTTCCTAGGGTTCTAGATCCTCTGAGAAAGTCAAGGAGTCACTGGGCAAAAGTGAGGCTTAGGAATGAGTTGGGCATAGAGGTGAGGTCTGGTTATTCCACACTAATGCATGTGTTAAATTTTTTATTTTTAGCGTTCTCATTACAGAGTTATCTCCTAAGCAGCTAGCAGGGAACTCCTTGAGTCCTCACAGGATTGCATTTTCTGGGTGTTTTACCAGTGTTAGTGGCCCAACCTAGGAGACTCACGTATGTCAGTGTATAAAGGATAGACCTGCCTGTTGCAGAATACTTGTTTAACTATGCAAAGATGTGTTACATTTTTTTTAACTATGTAAAGATGTGCTGGATTTGTTTATGTTGTGGAATATTTGTTTAATTATGTAAAGATGTGTTGCTGTTTTACCCTGCCTGCCTAAGGTACCTGATTAGTCTAATAAAAAGCTAAATGGCCAATAGTGAGGGAGGAAGTATAGGTGGAACTTCTGGGCAGAGAGAGTAAGTGGGAGGAGGAATTTAGGCTAGAGAGAGAAAGAAAAAGAGGCACCAGGTAGACACCAGGGTCCAGCCAGCCAGATATGGAGGAAGCAGCAAAGTAGGATATACAGAATGAAAGAAAGGTAAGAAGCCCCAAGGCAAAATGTAGATGAATAGAAACAGGTTAAAACAAGTTAAAAGAGCTAGTGGGACAAGCCTAAGCCAAGGCTGAGCATTCATAATCAACAATAAGTCTCCATGTCTTTATTCGGGAGCTGGCTGGGGGCCCAAAGAAAATTCCAACTATACCTGCTTGTCCCTGTAGCAGATAATCATTCATATACTCAGCCATATTTGCTCCTACATTAGGAGCAGAATGGCCCAAAGCAGCAGAGGTCCAGGTCCTCTGGCAGCAGCTTCTCTCCTTCAGACAACCCCATTAGAAGACAGCAGCATCAAAAGGCATTTAGCCAACAGGAATCTGAGCACTGCTGTGAACATGCCTGATCCTACCTCTGCCTCTATCACTAACACACTCCCAAGTTCCACTCCTAAATGGTCAGCCTGTGATCCACAGTAGCCCCCAGATCCACTGTATCGCTCATTCCCCAGACTGACCCTTCCCATGGAGAATGGTGGATGTTGTTAAATTATAAGCATTGTGGAGAGGGGCACACAGCCACAGACCTCTGAGATGTTGCTTCTTATTCCTTAGATATGGACCAGATCTTCTGTGGAGCACATTCCTTTTATTAGCCTTCTAAACAAATAACCTTTAATTAGCGACCATAGATCTTAGTTCCCTTCCCCAAATCCGCCTTGTTGATTAATGTCTGTTGGAGCTATGCATCTTGTTATTTGTGCAGGGGAATTCAATTCTGTCGTGATAGGAAGTATGGTGGAAGGGACCTCGGGGAACCTGTCTAATGAGATCAAGATCGCTCATTCATATAAGACTCATTGATTGCCATGTGATTCTTCTATGTCTCCTTCAGACCCCCATTCCTCTCCGCCCCCAGCAGTTAAACTCAAGCTTAGTTCTGCCTTCAAGACTTTGAAATCCAAGCTTTAAATTTCATAGATGAAAAATAGTGACTCACTGGAATGAAGGAGCACGTGGGACCATTCTATAGGGAGAGCTGAAGATGTTAGTGACTTAAAGTCTAACTCTTTTGGGGATGTTCACGGGGGTGGGGGGAGGGGGGCTGCTTTGTCATATCTGTCCTGTGCTGAGAGAGACATGGATAGGAGGGGAGGGCAGGCCTGGCTTCTGAGGGTTGGAACACTTTTCTCTCAGGTACTACCTCCAAGAGTGACTTCAGCTTGCTCTGGAAGGATAAGTAGGCAAGAATTAGAGCCAGCAGAGAATGTATTCCCCAGACCCCAAGCGCAGCCCTTGCCTCTGAGAAAGAGTTCAGGGGAATTTCAAGGCAGTTTGGGCTGCAGTCTGAGCAGGAGACAGGGATTAGATGAGTCATTGATGGATGGGTTAAGGTTTAATGAAAAGATACCCAATTGTCCTTAAGTTCTTATCTTTCTTGGCCTCTTGTTCTTAAATTATGTATCAGAGTTTTGAATGTGGACATGATTAATTCCACTTAGGATCTCAGTCTTGGCTGCTTTAACGAAGAGTTATATTTTAACTTAAGAAGCATAACTGAGGGGGGACTTACCATCTTTCATCAGTTAATTGCTGGTGCGTAGGGCTCAGCTGTTTGGATCCTAAGCAGGGGCAGACATGCCCATCAAATGAAGGTTGCCCTGGTTACCAGTGGAGTAGTTGGGTAAGTAAGCCATCTTCTAGTGCTGAAGCTGTAACATACAAGGAAGGCTGCCGGGGGAAAGCTGGAGAAGGTGAGATGGGAGGAAGAAGCTTATGTTGGGGTGGGGGGTACCTCATTCTCCAGACACCTCAGGGGGAGAGTTTCTGTGAGAAACTGGGAGAGTTCCGGGAGGCCTGAGGAGTAAAATCCTGAGCATGGGTCTGGCTTGCTTTATTCAGCCTTGTAGCTATTTATTGAGCATGTACTGTGTGTCAGCTTCTGGGACTACAAATGGAAGTAAAACACATTTTCAGTTTCGTGTTGTTTTCTAAATAGCTCCAAACCGAGGCTGGTAAATGCTCGGATGCGACACATGAGTGGCTTATGTAACAGTCGATGTTTGTACAAGGCACAAAAGGGACTTCCTGGTGGGAAAATAATGATTCCATGGAGTGTGCCTTGCTGTCACGCGGTGCCCACAGGTATCTTGTGCTACTGAGAAGCCTCTCTGTATACTTGGACTGTGAGTCTGCATGGTGTGATAAATGCTCACTCCAGGGATA